>JAQZBX010032367.1:0-25885 GCA_029593785.1 Cabassous unicinctus | reverse complement strand
TGTTAATATACTGACAATTAGAGTGAGAAACATGAATAACATAAGTGAAAGATTGTTTATAAACAGGGGTTTAACTGTTATATTCCAATCTTTTATAATATGTATACATACATTCACATGCTTACCAAACCAGAATATACACTGATATACTTGGCTTATTGTTGGCTAGAGTCCTGGATAGATACAAGATAAATGTTAATATGTATATTTAATTTAATAAAATTATACTGACAATTAGAGAGAGAAACATGAATAACATAATCAATTAAAAGATTAAGTTAATATTGAACAAAGTTACAGAATGAGAGATAAATAGAGCAGTTATATATATATATATGCACTTACAAATATTTAGCTTTTAGCTGGGAAGTGTTGAATTAGCAACTGATACTAGAGTTTTGATTGACTGTGTTTAGAATTAATGAATTTGATACTATAGATGCCAACTTGTGAGTATGTGGCTAATTTCTGAGGAAGGGGCTAGCCTCCCCAAGAAGGAACCCAACACTCCTTGGGCACTATACTTTAAGTTTCATGCCTCAGTCCCCGGGAGAGTTGCCAGCTCTTCCGGGGAGGAATATAACACCTTTTGAAATGTACTTTATCTTTTTTAATTTGTTACACAACATCCTTGTTATGCTTACTATTTTAGTTTCCACTATTTTTCCTGAAATTTGAAAAATGTTAATATTTACATATATATATATAATAAAATACATTTATGTGTAACACACAAGTTATTAAATTACTTAAGTATGCAATGTAGTATATTGAAGCTTTGATTAGTATTTAAGTATGTTATACATAATTCACAACTACAGTAGATTATATAACAACAAAAACTAATAAGACGTTTAACCAGCAGACATCCAATGAATAAACTTTTATTTTTTATGCATTTAAGATATTTAGTAGCATGATTAGAATGACCTTAATTTCTTTATTTTGCATAGTTTGAGGTATAGGTAAAAACAAATCATTATTTCCTATTTGGGCTATGGGGCAATACATTAACTTGTAATTTTAATATGTGCATTGGTTTTGTTGTTAACTTTATAATTAGAATTGGGGCTATAGCTTACAATGTTGAATATAAACTTAATTTATTGTTGGCTATTTTACAGAAAGGGGAATGTGGGCTGCCTTGACTTCTTTAAGAAGATTAATTTTTTTGTAACAAACTGGTAATATTTGGGACTGCTGCACATTGCAGTGATGTTATTTTAATTTGCTATAATTTACAGTTATGCACTACCCCTGGCAGCCTCTAATGGCTGCTTTCTTTCTGTAGTTATAGACTCATTTTTTTTAGCAGAGGTGGAGTAAATCAGATAAACTTAAGTTAAAGCATCTGCCGTTTGATTTTTAGGCAGAGAGGTAGTTTTTATAACACATATTATTATATTTTAAAATAATTAAAATTATGATTAATAACATTATATTTTTATTTAATATTATCCTGAAACATTATTAAATTTTTAGGAATTTTATACACTTTTAAAGTATTTGTATGAACTTCTTATTCATACAATTTTAATTGTCATAAAGTTAGAAAATTTCTTTTAATTGTACAACAGTTTTAAAAATGTCATTCAACTTAAAATATATCACATGAACTTAACTATTTTTAGCATTTTAATTTTTTTTCTAGGTAACAGACCAAATCATTTGTAACAGTTTGAAATAAAAAGCTTCTTTTTGAGAAAGCAGATTTAAACATTATGTTCTTTTAAGTGATAAAACTTGTTTCTTCAAGGAAATGTTAAGGTTAAAGTATAAGAAGCTACTTTGATAAAACAGAGTTTCTTTTTTGCATACTGATTATTCAGGAGAAAAACTTTGTGTAAACTTTTATTAAAACAGATTAATGACTTGAGAAACTTTAAGAAAGAATAAAACTTTAACTTTTGTTTAATAACTAGCCATTTTATCTTAGGATAAAATTACTTTCTTTTCTTTAATAATAAAATCACATTCTATATACCTTCCATACTTAAGTTACCACAATGATATTGGATACTGTTTCCAAGCAGACTTCTGACAAGATAAAATTACCATCAACATTAACCAAACTCATTAGAATAATGGTTTAATTCGATTATAACTATTTTTATTATTTTAAATTAATACTCATATTTATTTATTAATATAAGCACTTATTTAATGTTGGCCATTCGAATAGAGCTCTTTTAAAAATTTTTATTTATCAATTTAATATTACCATCCAGAGGTATCACTGGCACTGAACAAACAGAGGAACACAAAACAAGTTACAACACATCAATAAAAAACATACATCTTTGATTTTACTGTTTTTGAGACTTTTCCTGGAAACTGCATTGCTAAGTTTTCTTACTTTTCAAGTGGTTTAATTTTATTAGCCTCTATCATCTCACAGCCTTATCACTATGTAAGCAGTAGGAAGTTTACAAAGCTGTTGCTGGAATGTTTTCCTTATTTTAGTTAACTCTGTGGCAGAATAGTGATGCCCCTGCAACTAATGCTAGATCCCTCCAACATTAATCTTATTAAATTTTTTGGAATAGTCCCTTTTGCTTCTGAATTGGCTCGACAGACTTTTGTTTCTTAAGTATTAATTTCTTGATAGTGGCAAGGTCCAGGCCTGCACTTCCCTAGGTGGCTGTTCATAAGTTTGCCTGGTATTTGAAAGTTCTTGGGGGTGGAATTAACATTAATCCATTGTGAATTTCAAACAGGAGGTGCTGTTGCAGAGGGCTGTTTTACAATCTTTTTTATAATGACCAGCCTTTCCACAGTTAAAACAGGTTCTGCAACCGGAAAAGCTGCAAAGCTTCAGGATCACCTGTTTTACTTGCTTGTGCTATGCTTTTCATGAGTGCATTCTGTGGTAAAGGAATTTTCATAGATGCTTTAGGAGGATCTAAAGATGGCTCAAAAAAAGAGGTTTAGAAATTCACTGAGGGTTAAGTGCTGTGGCAAATGGCGGGTTAAGGGAAGTCTCTTTAGGCGCGTCAACATCTGCAGCTGGAACTGAAAGGTTAACATGGACAGCTGGAGCTGAAGAGCTATTAATAGCTTGAAAAGTGCCATAGGGATCCCTTCCTGGTTGCCATGGCAACACAAGCCTCTGTAGGAGGCTCTGGATGGTCACTTTCAGAACATTCCTTGTCATACAAATGTAAATTGGCCTCAAGTTGATCTGGGACAGAATCCTCCACCTCTGTATTTTCAGAGGGCTTACTAGGTTCTGTTTGAAGAGGCTTAAGATCCAGAGTAATAAGATGTTTAGCTGTATCAGAAATGTGTAGAATATTCAAATAAGCTACCCAATGGTATAATGTCTCTTCCCCCTAAGTTTCCTGACTTATTAATGAGACTGCATTCTTATGATATCTAGAACGGCATTCATAGGCCCAGTGTAACCCTTTCTGGCATTTCAGACACACACGAGTTGGTATTGATCTATTATTGCCGCTAGATGGAGCTCTTACACTAGTTTTGGCTTGGCAGTCTTTTGGAGTGGATGGCATAACACAGCTGGAAAAATTCCATAAACTCCCTTTTTCTTTCCTTCCCTTTTATTAGGCATGAGTTTATCTGTTTTTGGCTGTTCATGAATTTTTTCATATATATTTTCACTAAAATCAGCATCAGTTCATTCTGCTATCAGTCCAACGATAGCAACATCCTGTTTAATATCTTTATTTTCATCTGATTGTAATGGTTCAAGAACAACAGAAATAAGACTACACAAAGACCATATATGTATGGGAATTATCTTTCCCCTTTGATAAGACCTTTTTAAAGCTTTTGTGACTAACTTCCATTGTTTCGGGTTTAAAATATCGCGCCCTTGTGACTGAAACCAATAACAATGTTCCTGTACAAGAGAAAAAAGTTCCTCAAAAGCCAAGGATTTAATAGCTACACTGGTGCTTTTTAATAAAGTTTCTAAGACTCTAGAGTACTCTTCAAAGTTCCACTGCTAACTCCCCATAGCCTTGACGATTACAAGGATGTAACTTACCTTCCTGTTTTCTTTTTCTTTAAAACCACTCTCAGGAGCTCCTTGGTCCACTGCACACTGATTGAAAGAAAAATTGCATTTTCAGGGCCCAACGTTGCGCGCCAAATGTTAACGTTCAGGAACTAGGTCCATGAAAACAGTGCCGCGGGTGAGAACAAATGAGGCAAAGAGAAGAGATGAGAAATAACCGGGGTCAAGTGACCCTCCATCCCCAAAGGGAGGAGAGCCCCCCTGCATAGAACACCATGGCTTTTATTTAGCTTTAGAACAAAGAAAATACATGTGCGCATGTGCAAAGGCAATAGCTACCTGACAGTTTACACTTTACTAAAGTCAGCAAGTTTTAAGGTTAATGGCTCAGTTCTCTTTACATTCCTACATGTAGCAGACCTTGTAAATCTTTATTTAACATATACATGATACTCTCTTTGAAGCTCAGGGTGTTTCCCCACCTGGCTCCTATCAGATCTTACCTCAGTGTCTTGAGACTAGAGATGCCTGTCTCCTACATTCCAGCCTGTCTCTTACATTCCAAGGTGACCTGCTTTCTGTCAGTAGTCATGGCCTTTAATTGAAACTCTATCAAATAATACTTCATAGTATTCAAATGCACATCCCTTTATATCTGTTTGTCAAAATGTCTGTAAAGTTAATTCTCAGAAGCAGAATTCCTGGGACAGAAGTTATATTTTTATTTAGATGTGTACTACCAAATAACTGTCTATGGTAATTCTACCAATATTCAGTCTCACCAGCATTTATGAGATTCGTTGATTCTCTCCACCTAGCTGTGGTGGGCAGAGTTGCACTATACAAATTATGCTTCAAGGAAGGATATGTTCTCCCAATTGCTAACTCTTTTCACAGGTGACCTCAGCTTTGGAGAGCCACCATGCCCATATGACTGATTAAGGTAAGAGCATAAAGACCTGGCCTCAGGGGCACAACTCTGAAAGACCATATATGTGGCAAAGCTTTCCATGGGATAGGTCAGGGATTGGTGGGTGCACCACGGTTTGAATTATCTCTCTGTCCCAAACTGTATCCTTCTCTTTTCTCCCACAGTTATATATCCCAAAAATATATTCTTCATCACAAACTCTGTCTCAGCATCTATACCCAGAGAAAACAACTGCAGCCCTGGCCAAATCTACATTTTTCCCCAAATTCATTTGGAAAATATCATAAGTCTAATCAAAGAAAAGAGAGAGAAAGCAAAAATAACTAATATATTGCCCATGAACAATATTATCACTATAGATACTATGCCAAATTTAGAAAGTATGACAAACAATGTTGTATCATTAACTTTGAAAATGTAACTATAATGGATAAATTCCAATGAAAATATAAAACTTGATAATATTCATTGAAGAAGAAATAAGATCTTAATTTTTCTACTACTATGAAAGAATGTGAATCCATAAGTGAAAATTTTCTATGCAATTAAAAATTTTCCTATTGACCAGTGAACTCTAATTTTCAGTAGACCTTTTCACTGAATTAAATAAGATTGACTTCCTAATACATTTTAAGAGATCAGCATAATTTTGATACCCAAAACTAACAAAGTATAACAAGATAAAATTATAGAAGAATTTCATCTATGAGCACAGATTTTAAAATCCTAAATAAAATATTGACTCATTGAACAAAATGAAAAAGACAGTATATTATATCACACCCAAATTAGTCAAATTAGTTTTCTCAGAAAACATCTTTGGTTCAACATTAGAAAATTCAAAAAATGCAAATTACCATATTAAAATATTGAGGAAGCTATATCACATTTTCATCTTAAAAAATAAAGAAAAAAATACCTTGAATAAATTCTTCATCAACTCACCAAAAAGCAAAACCCAAAATAACAGGAAAGAATTTTGTTAGTCTGAAAGAAAAAGGAATTTATAAGAAATCTGTAACAAACATTTTAAATTTAAATATTTAAATTTTTTCCCTGTAAGATCAGGAAGACTAGCCCTATTTTAGCATTTTTATTCAATATAATACTGGGGTGTCTATAGGCAACCAAAACAATAAAAAGCTTTAAAATTGGAAACAACAAAATAAGAATATATGTAGACATATTGTATGATGTACATGTTGAAAATCCAATAATCTACAAATAAATTATGAAATTAATATGACATCATGGTAGAGTGACCAGAAGCAAAGTCAATATAAAATAAATTGTATTCTGACCTAAAAACAACCCACATTTTTTAAATGCCATGAAAATATAACATGAAAAATATCAAGTGCCTGGGGATTACTTTAACAAACAATGTGCAAGAGTACCTTGGATAAGTTTTAGAAAATAACTATGATAGGACTTGTATTACAGAAATTAAAGTAAATCCATATAAGCAGAAACTTATAGCATGCTCATAATTTGGTGATGAAAACTTGCCATTTATTTCCAAATGGTTCTATAGTTCTACTGTAATTCTACCCTAAATCCAAACAAAGATGATTTTAAAACATGTTTGGAAAGGTAAAGAATATCTCAATCATCCTACAAGGAAAAGAACAAGGTTGTAGGATTGTTCTATTAGATATCAAAGTTTATTAATTATGGGTGGTTTTAATTATAGGAAAATAGGATATTGGAAACATACAGAGGGTCAAGATACAGACCCATGAATTAGGGGCAATTACTTTATGAAAAATGTGGCACTGTAGAGCAGTGTATAAATGATTGCTTTTTAAATAAATATACCTAGGGTAAATATGCATTCACAACACTATACATCCATTCATACATTGTCAAATGGTCCAGTTTTCACAAAAATCAATGTAAAAAGCAAAATGGTAAACTAATATAAAATCTAGAAAACAAAATAAGAGAAAAAATTATATGAAATACAGAATATTATATGGAATTTGAGACAAGTTAAGATATAAAATATCTTAATATGAGGATGTTGGAGAGAAATAGTTCTTTAATAGGAAACTAAAAGTAGTTTACTATACAAAGGAACAAACTGATAAATTGTACTGCATTAAAAATTTAGGACATAAATACATCAGCATGGTAGTGAATATACAAGCCACAATCCCAGAAGAAATACTAATAATACATGTATTCAAGACAGTACTTATATACAGAATGGATAAAGAAATCCTGAAAATCAGTAATAAAAAGACAAACAACCCAGTAAAAAAATGTGTAAAAAACCTGAATAGGCATTTCAAAGAGAAAACAAATCCAAATGACAAATAACCATAATAGATATTAATGCTTGTACTTACAAACCTTATTCTTGGAAAATTGAATCTTAGCCTAGTAATATATAATGCCAAAGAGTTACCTCCTGAAAACCTCCTTATTACTCAAATATGGCCTCTCTCTAAGCCAAACCCTGCATATAAATTCACTGCCTTCCCAAGGGGTCATGACACCAGGGGTTGGACCTCCTTGGCACCGAGGGATTATTACCAAGCATCTACTAGTGATGCACTTGGAAGATAACCTTGAAGAGCAGTGGGAAATAGTAAATACAAAAGAGTTTTTTATGGCTAAGAGATTTCAAAGTGATTCAGGAGGTTATTCCAGAGGTAATCCTTAATGGGTGACTCAGGAGGATCTCACTGACTTCCAGAGTAAACAGTGACTCAAGCAGGGGTGCTCCTGAGGATGAGAGAGACATCTAGACAGTATAGGCAGGGCACATATTCCCAGAAATCGGGTCCCTGTTAGTGGGCCTTACCTAGAAATATTTGTTAAACTCTTTCCCCAATGTAACAGAGTTAGACTCATTTATAATTTCCCTATACATGGCTCTTATGCCACTTTTATTTGAACCTATGAATAGCACTATATGCATTAAAAATATGTCTGAGAGTTTTAAATCTTTGGTCTATTCATATGCTGGTTGACCCCTGAGTCTCAGCAGAGTGGCATCTAACACCTACTCTCCAGTTCACCAGACGTGCCCAGGGCAAGGAACAAAATGATGATGATGGACTACCCCATCCCAAAAAACAGAGAGTATCTACAACTGCAAGCAAGACAGTTCCATCCATCTGCCCCATGGAATCTATGGCCCCTCTCATGGGAAGCAGAGTGGGCATCACCATCCCAAAATCCGCAAGATTGAGGAATGAACATACGTAAGGGGGGAATGCAAATATGGACCAAAGTAAACCTATTATTATACTAGTAATGGAAGAATTTGTAACATTGATATAAAGATAGTGGTCGCTAGAGATTCTTAGAGGAGGGAGAGGGAAGAATAGGTAAAATGCGGCATTTTTTCTGACATTGGAATTATTCTGCATGATATTTCAATGAAAGTTACAGGCCAATATACAGTTTTTAATAACTATAATTGTATGATGCAAAGTGTAAACAATAAAGTACATTATAGGCCATGATTAGTAGCAATGCTTCAACATTTGTTCATCAATTGTTTAACACATATACCAAACAAATGAAAGATGATATTAACTGAGGAAAATGTGAAAGAAGGAAGGGCTGCAGTATCTGGGAATCTGCTATATTTTTATGTAACTTTTTTGGAATCTAACACTTCTTTAAAAATAAAGTTTAAAAATATTTATAAAATAATAATAATAATAGGAATTTAAATTATGTCTTAATTTGCCAGATCTGCTATCGCAAATACCACCAACTGGTTTTGGCTTAACAACAGGAATTTATTGGCTTATAAATAAGCCAAATCTAGATATGGGCATAGCTACCAGCCAGAGCTGGGCCAGAGGCTGCACAGGTTTCAGGAGACTCGGATGCAGATCAAAGACTGTATCACAGACAAAAACTGTTTTCAAACAGCATTGTAATGATTCAAAGGGAATCTTTAGGGAGCTCCTGGAAGAGCAATTGGTGTGACCCTTTTGCAAGAAGTGGACATCGTTGAGCAGGAGACCATTAAGCCACTTGATGATTGGCAGAAGCTCATTGATCATGGCCTTAACACTGCAGGGGACTTAGTCTGAGAAGGTGAGATCACCATATTTGGGGGTGTAAGAGAACAGAATGAGAAACTGTGAAGCTTTACCAAAAAGTTCTCTTGTATTCAGTCAGACAGCTTATAAGAAGTGCTATTACTGGTAGATGTGCCTTGTTAATCTGCTGAATTATATGACTCAATTCTTAACATAGTTAAAGATCACATTTTTAACCATGAATGGGTAGCATCTCACCCACCAGGACAGTTAGGATAACTAATAGAGAAATCAGAAGGAATAATAGCATGATGGTGTAACAGTGATGACTACATTGCAGCCCAAGATTGCAGGCTCTAGTTCCATAAATGTACTTCAAATCATTTTGAGGATGTATATGTAGGCTCTGATACTTAATTCTTAGTATTGCATATAGACCCCAACATTGCTTATCAGTTCAGAGTCTGTGCCTGAGGAGATTGTCAACAGGAGTGAATTCCCTGGAGTGTCCCCAAGATAGGTCGGTCACTTCACAGTGGTACCTCATGAATGGACAACTGGCTTTGAGGGATACAGATGAACACTCCAAGAAATATAACACTCCAGAATGAACTGAATCAACAGATATTCGCTACTACAGCACTCCAATTTATTTTTGTGGGTAGACATTAACATTCAGAGTTGAAACTGTAGGACAACCAGACAGAAGAGACACTTAGGAGTGTATGCAGAAAAACAGTATGGATATGACTCTTTGCAGTGGGATCAAGCAGTGTGCATTAGTACAAATAGTGCAGTTTTTGTTAATGGAAAATAAATGACTAATCATTTGCCTGCAGATACTTCTGGATCCACTGTCACATTTGACATTGAAGCTGTGACTCTAGGAACCAACGATGAAGGCAGAAAATTCAGGCTTTGAGTAACTATTAATGCATATAACAGATAAGAGGTTTTTGATTGGTTACTTGATCAATCTGTAGTTCTCTTTACTTTGGATGCTCATTTTTCTATCCTGATGGAAAGTGTTAGTATGTTAGATTTTGGGATAATTGGCTTTGGTTTCCAGGGTTTTAACACAGCCACTCTCAGTTTAGTTGTAATTGATAAAAATAGTTGGATTCATCTCTCAGGCAACTAGAAATGGAAAATGTTTACTGAATTCATTGTGGAATATTTTAGCAATAAGATGCTTGAATTTTGTGGACAAAACCATAATGCAGCCAATTTTATTTTTAGCATAATGCCAATTGAAATATCACATAATAAATATCAAATTGTTTTTAAAATGGTTATTATAATAGAAAAGATTAATATAATATTATTTTTATTAAATCTCTTGTATAAAAATATAAATGTAAATAAGGAATGGATTAAGAATTGTAAGCCAATAGTGAAGAATGTGCAGGTGCCTGGAGTCTTCTTCCCACAGGCACCAAGGAATGTTATCTGGGGTCAGGTCAGAGGGAGGATATGCTTGAAGGCCATGCCTGGAGGCACACAGATAGCTATGTCAAAACTTTCCCATGCACAAGCTGCAAGATTGGCAAGAGTTCTGAGATTCAGAATCCCTGAAAAGGGACGACCTCAAGACTGTCAATGGAAATCTCACCCAGGAGAGGACGCTCTGCCTGTTGTTGTATTGTACCTAGAACCTGGTGTTCTATTGTACCCTGTGAAGGGCTGTTGCTAGTATCCTCTACCCAGGTATTGTTTCTAATCAGGACTCTGGTCAGCTGTTGAACAAGACATCCCAGCCTTGTGAAAGACCAGATGTTGAATGTTCCCTTGGTTTGGTGAGTGTTTGCAAATGTACTCTGTCTCTCTCTTTCCTTTGTACTATCTAATGGATTTAGTGCATTATACTGTGAGTAATCAATGATTGTGATTATTTGACTGTTTATTAATGTTGGATGTAGTTTGCTGGTCTTTGGTGGGTGATTGTACATATACTTTCGTCTTTCCTCTGTGTTATCTAATTAACCCATTTCTCTTTGTTATATTGTTATTACTCAATTACCACGATTGCTTGATCTAAATTCTAAAAAGTATTCTTCATTTAGCTAAATAAAGTTCTCTTTTGGTTAATATTCTGAGTTTCTGCTTCTTCCTTCACAGAACAATCTCCATCTTGTAAAGATCCACAGCCATGTAAAACTAGAATAAAACAACAGGAATAGACCAGATAGAAGACAGAGTTCTGTAATATGCATTCACTTATGTGCTCCACACAAGAGTATATGGAATATTCTCCCCATGTCAGGTACTTTGTAAGCAGTGTTGAATTTAATCTTATATTCAATAATCTTTATTTCCCAAAAGCATTATAATTGCATTTTAAAAATCCTGAGCAAATGTTTAAAAGAGCCAAAGTATTTTCTTTTGTTCTCTTTGCATTTTGATTCAAGATAGGCTAGAAAATTTTTGCAGGGTAAAACTATTTGTGGAAGTAGCAAACACAGAAGTGTTAGCCATTTCACAGGTATGTAATATGCATATGTGACTATGGAGTCTCAGTGATATGCATGTACCATTTGTAGCATATGACCTGTAGCTTAATGTCAGTTTGATAAATGGTCTTTAGGATACCAAACCAATATAATATAAATATTTGACCTATTTTGTGAAAACTTAAATTGGGTAAAATATTTATTTGATGAACTTTTTATGTAAAAATGATTGTCTTAACTTGCTATATCAGCCTACAGATTTTATTTTTCAAGGAGGTACTGGGGATTGGACTCAAGACCTCATACATGGGAAGCAAGCACTCAACCATTGAGCTGCATCTACTCCCCAGCCTTCAGATTTCCAATGTGAATTTTTTTTGTAATTTCTACAAGTAGAAAAGTGTTCAGAAAAGCAAGTTTGTCATTTTTATAAAATAGTTCATTTGGGGATTCAAATTCCCTGTGGATAAACGTTTTATGCTGTTAGCCTTTCATATTGGTTAGGGGTTGCTAAAAAGATGTGTTGGAATGTAGATGCCTTGTCCACTTGTCTGAACCAAAAAAACAAAATAAAACAAAACAAAACACTGAAATTCATATATATGTGTTTTATTCTTTGAGACTTTATGAATCCAATTTTAATCTTTTTTCTATATTAACCACCTTTGTTTAATAGAAGGGGAAAGGGGTTTCTTGTGGCTCTTCATTTTAATTCAGACTTCACTGTCAGGTATGAAAGGATAACTTGCCCTTTCTTATATTCTATATATCTGATACCAAGCATAGCGCCTGACACAAAATATGTGTTCAATAAATTTGGGGTAGAATGAAATATAAATATTATATATATATAGTCTAATAAAAGAGCCCCAAAATATATGATGTAACATTAACATAATTGAAAGGAGAAATAGACAGTTATATAATAATAGTAGGAAACTTCAATACACCATTTCAATAGTTTCAATAGGTGTTAGACTATCTAGACAGATGATCAATAAGGATATAGAGGACTTGAACAGCACTAGAAAGCAACTAGATCTAAAAGCTATATCTAAATCTCTCTACCCAACAATTTCAGAATGCTCATTATTCTCAAGTGTATGTGAATTATTCTCCAGGATATATCATATATTAGATCTCAAAACAAATCTCTACTGAAGAGTGGAATCAGACCTAGTATCTTCTAAGAACAAAATGGAATGAAGCTGGAAATTAATAACAGAAGGAAAACTGGAAAATATATAAATATGTGGAAATTAAACAGCAAACTCTTAAACAACAAAGGGTTAAAGAAGAAATCACAAAGGGAATTTGAAAGTGAGTAAAAATGAATGAAAATGGAAACTCAACGTACCAAAAGGTATTTGATACAAAGAAAGCAGCAATCAGAATGAAATTTAAGCTGTAAATATCTACATTAAAAAAGAAGAAAGCTCCCAAATCAATAACCTAAACTCACACCTTGAGGAAATAGAAAAAGAAGAACAGATTAAACGGAAAGTTAACGGAAGGAAAGACATAATAAAGATTAAAGTAGAGATAAATGAAATGGAGAATAGAAAAATAATAAAATCAACTAAATCAAAAGAATGGTACTTTGACAGACCTTTAGCTAGACAGACAACAAGAAAGACAGAGAAGACACAAATAACTAAAATCAGAAATGAAAATAAGCCATTCCTATTGACCTAACTGATAATAAAAAAAGATAGTACTATAAACAATAGTACACCAGCAAATTTGATAATCTATATAAAAAGGCCAAATTCTTTGAAAAACACAAATCACTTAAACTGACTCAAGAAAAAAAGAAAATCTCAACAGACCAATAACAAGTAATCATAAACCTCCCAAAAAAGAAAAGTCTGAAATAGATAACTTCACTGGTGAATTCTACCAAACATTCAAAAGAGAATTAATGTCAGTTCTTCTCAAACTTTTCCAAAAAATTTAAGAGCGGGCAATACTTCCTAAGTCATTCTTTGAAGTCAGCATTACTCTGCTATCAGGGTCAGATAAAGACATTTTTAGAAAAGAAAAATTCAGACCAATATCCTTTATGAATATGATGCAAAAATCCTCAAAAAATGCTAGAAAACTGAACCCAACAGCATATTAAAAAGATTATACACCATAACCAAGTGGGATTTATCCCAAGAATGCAAGGGTGGGTCAACATCACAAAATCAATCATAATATACCACATTGTGATGGTTAGACTAATGTGTCAACTCAGCCAAGTAATTTTGCCCAGGTGTTTAGTATAGCAAGCACTGGGCTAATTGTAATACAAAGGACATTTATGAACTCTAGTCATCAGTGAGATTACTGTATAGATAACTGATTATATCTACATCAACCAGGAAGATTGAGATCAGCAATGAGTGACAATTTATCCTATCACTTGAATGCCTTAAAAAGGGAAGTGATTTCAACATACAGAGAAATTTCCCAGTTCATCTTTGGACAGCCAACATCTCCTGGAAACTCCTCAAGGAAGTTCATTGGACTTTCATCAAAAACCCCGGTTTACAGCCTGCCTGCGGAACCTGGACTTGTGCATTCCCATGGTCACGTGGGAGACTCTTAAAAAATCTCATATTATTGACATATATCTCCTGTTGATTCTGTTTTCCTAGAGAACCCTGACTAATACATACATTATTAAAAGGAAGGGAAGAAAAAGAAAATATATATAATCATTTAAATTGATGCAGAAAAGGCATTTGACAAATATCCTTTTATGATAAAATAATTCAGAAAACTAGGAATAGAGGGAAACTTCCTCAATGTGATAAAGATCATTTATAAAAATCTCACAGCTGACATCATATGCTATATGAAAACTGAAAGCTTTTCTCTAAGGTCAGGAACAAGACAAGGATGCCTTGCTTTTACCACTGCTATTCAATATTGTAGTGGAATTACTACCCAGGGTAATTAGGAAAATGTGGTTTGATTAAATTTTATTTGTTAATATAAACAATATTAGCTCCCTGTATATTAAGACAAGAAAAAGTAAGAAAAAGAAAAAGTAAAAATTAAAAACTGCATACTTCATAAATAGCGGACTATAATTTCAACTTGTTATTCATGACAAAGTGGAAAGATGTCAAATCATCTATTGACAGATGATAAGATCCTACAGATAGAAAGACAGACAATTCCACAAGAAAGCTACTGGAGCTAATAAACAAATTCATCAATGGTGCAGGTTACAAGAGCAACAGGTAAAAATTGGTTGCATTTGTAAATACTAGCAATGAACCATCCAAAAAGGAAGTCAACAAACAATTCTATTTACATTACTTTCTAAAAAGAATAAAATATCTAGTAGTAAATTTAACTAAGAAGGCAAAAGACACGTACATTGTAAACAACAAAATATTGCTGGAAGAAATGAAAGAAAACCTTATAAATGGAAAGGCAACCCATGCTCACGGATTGGAAGACTTAATATTTTTAAGATGTCAATACTATCCAACAAGATCTACAGATTCAACACAACCCCTATCAAATTTCAAGCAACAATTTTTCAATCATGTCAAATTGCTGCCCAATGAGCAAGTAGATTTATAGACTGGAGGTGAGTTCTGCAGTGAAAACCTGACTAAATCAGGTGACCCAGATGCTTCAGATGATGTTAGCAGAGCTGTCCAGTTAGTCCAACAATTAAAATACTAAAATCATCTTGTAGCAAAGCACTGAAATTTTGTTTGTTTTTCTTATGCATCAATAGCTAAATTATATAAAACCTAAGATTGTCATAAATAACAAATTCAAGTTATAGACAACTGTTTCTTAAGTGTGCAGTTTTTAATTTTCATTTTTTGTTGTCTTAATACATGGAGAGTAAATAAAATTTATATTAACATAAAATTTAACCAAAGCATATTTGCCCTTTATAATGTATTATTGAATGACTAAGTGTTGAATAGCTCTTAAATTATTGTATTTCACTGTGAAGCATCTTAATTCATTTCAAGAAATAATTTTTAGAATATCACTATAAACCCATTCTGAATGACTTCAAAAAAATGGAATATTTCCCTGAGCAACTACATGGTCATGTGTATTAACTCAGAAATCTTTACATGCAAAATTCTGAGTCTAGAGGCAATTTAAATGCCCTGACATTTAAGTAAGTGTTTCTTATGATTTTACAGATAATTGACAAAACTTTAAACAGATATTGAATAGATCAATCAACTGATAGTTTCATTAGAAAAATGTATTGCTTTGCTTTTTGACATTGGAAGTTGAATAATTAAAACTACTAGAAGAATTGGATATTTCTCCACTTTACTCTTGAAAATGAATAAGTAAATTTTTACTAACTTTACATTTCATGACAGCAGGATTTTTTATTGATTAATTTCTGGATGGTCTCCTTCATATCTTTGTTCCTGAGGCTGTAGATCAGAGGGTTCAACAAAGGGATGACCACTGTATAAAAGACAGAAGTCACCTTGATCATGAGCCATGAGCTTTTGGAGTTAGGAACACAGTAGAGAAAAAGGATGGTTCCATGGAATATGGTAATGGCAGTTAGGTGTGAAGCACATGTCGAAAAGGCTTTGTAGTGCCTGTTAGTCGAGGTCATCTTCACAATAGTGATAAAAATGAAAACATAGGAAGTAAAAATGATCATCAGGCTGCTGATTTCATTGAATGTAGCTGACACTAAAATGATCATCTGGCTAATGTAGGAGTCAGAGCAGGACACAGAAACATTGGCAGCATGCTCACAGACAACATTATTTATGATATTATTTCTTCTGAAAGATAATTCCAATAGAAAGTAGGTAAGTATTAGGGAACACACTATATCCCAAGAGTATGATAAAGCAACCAACAAGCAACACAACTTCCAGGACTTTACAACTGTGTAGAGCAGAGGGTTACAAATCACCACAAACCGGTCACATGCCATGACTGCCAAGATGAATGTTTCTGTCACTGCACATAGGCATTCAAAGAGGAACTGCATGATGCACGCTGTGAAAGAGATGGTTTTGTCTTCCACAACCAAGTTTTCTAAGAGTTTGGGTATAACTAACGTGGAGTAATAGAAATCAAGAAAGGACAACTGGCTGAGGAAAAAGTACATACGGGTGTGGAGTTTAGGATTGTCTTGATGACAACAATCATGTGAGGTTCCCCAACACAGTGACTGTACAGATGGTCAGGAAAATCAGGAAGAGGGACACCTGGAGGTCCAGGTATTCTGAGAAACCCAAGAGGATGAATGTGGCTCCAGCACTCTGATTTCCTTGGTTACTGTGGACAAAATAGGAAAATTGATCCAGCATAGCAAAACTTAAATTAGCAGGATAAAATGAGGAAATTTGAAAGGCTTAGCCAGTCTCCATAAATAATATTGTGGTTAACACTTGGCTCTGTCACATTATTTCAAAAGTTAGAACTTATTAATAGCACAAGTTTACAGTGAGTACAATCTGTATGAGTGGATTTATGAAGATAAACATTATGAGCAGAATCTACTATATTTCAAATAATCAGATACATTATCACCAGAAGCAGTTAGCTTCCAGAGAACAGCCAATCTGGCTCTTACGTTAATCTGAGTTTAGTAAAATAATACCTGTATTGGAGGAAATAAACACCATAAATATCCCTACCTCACCTCTTAACCTAACAGACAATTAATTAGAACTTCTAAATAAAATTTAAAATGTTAACTACCCAGCAAAATGGTCCAATTACAATTTTCTGGGTTGCTCTATTTTCCTTTTCAGTTCTAGCCTCATGGCTAGAGCCCAATACTCTCAATATTATCTAGAGCTAGTCTAAAGAAGAAAACCGAACTGATTCACTCATGTTAAACTAATTTCAAAAAGTTTAAAAAACCATTCTCCTTTAAATAATATATCATTTATAAACAGGTGCTTACTCCAAAATATGATTGTGATGGCAGTGATAAAAATAGTTGAAGCAATAGTTGAATCAAAATCTCTTATTTTTCCTAAAGTGGCAAATTAAGATGAGTAAGTGACAAACAATAAGAACTCTAGGAGTACTTGACATGATGTATAAATTTCAGGCTGCAGCAAAAAAATACATTCTGCCATTCTGAATCAAGTTTAAGCTTTGCCAAGGACAAGTGTCAGGCTAAAGATCCATCACAAACAGGACGATAACATTCCTGGTGCCACTAGGACAAGAACTTCAGGCATGAGCCCTGTGTTCCCATTAACATGTGCAGTTGAATGGGATCATTTTGTGTATCTGATATTCACAATCTTTCTCTTTAATGGGGGTCAAATGTGTACACATGTGGAGTAGGTCCATACCAGAAGTTTGTGGAACTCGTGGAAGCCACAAGGAGCCGAGGTCAAATGAATGCCTGAATTCTCAGAGAAGACCCCCCTCTAGATTTCAGGAAAAGAACAGAAATGGGAATCCCCAGATTCTTTCTAAACCTGGTAAACCATCAAACACATTCTTTCTTCTGTGCTTACAGCCTTGTCCCTATAACTTTGGGATCACAAGAATTAATCTCACCGCACCCTTTACATTTTTCAGGTGAGTCATTCACTGAAGCCCAGAGATACTTAATATCCTTCATCACCCATTTGATAATCTTAATATGAATCTGTTCTTCACTCTTCCTGACACATCCTCTACCTCTTCTCATCCACCGGCATTATTCCACCAACATGGATGTCATTTGGAAAAAGGAAAGAATTAATACATAACACCTTCATCCCTGTCTTCACCAAATGAAGTGGATATTTTGGCAGTTTGGTCAATACATGGACTTATCTCCTGGAAAGAGTATTAGAACTCAATATTTTCATTCTAAAGTGAAAATGAAAAAATAAATGTATCAACTCACCTAATAATAGAAGCACTTGAGTGACTCATTTACTGAAGATTCTTTGGCTAAGATTAATGAACTCCAGAAATGATCCACTTAATATTCAATTAATATAAATAGACCTGAATATAATAGCAGTAGTGTGCAGTGCATTTCATTGCCTGTTTCAAATAAATGACTTCTTTTTTAAACAACCTGTTAAAAAAGCTCAGGGATAACTGAGAAAGGCAGAGCTAAGAGTTGAGTCCTGGCACCAAACTATTACAAAAATATGCTATCAAGGCGTTGGGTATGCTTACCCTGGAGAACATTATTGAAGAATTCCCTTGGAGGCCACAATTCAAGCAATTAAATAAAATGACGTCCCATGAGATATTTTGACTGTATATTATTTGTTCTAAAGCCCTGGGAATTATGAATTTGCATCATATTCATAAAGGATTAAAAAAAATTGGGTGACACTGAATAAAGAAATGTGAAAGGGAAATTTAATTATCAATCAACAATCCAGAGATAGTATTATCATTCCTTATTGTTTTTATTTTTTTCTTATAAATGTATAGTTATGTTCTAGGTATAGCTTAAACAATAAGTTATATTGTATATTTTCCTTTGTTACTTAGCAATATGAAGAAAACTTCATTTCCCTTTCATGTAATTGATTTCTTTAATAGAAAAAATTGTATTTATCTTCTAAATATGGGCACTATGCTTTCAGATGTGTATATTTATTATTAAATCTGAAAAAGAAATGGTCTATATGTGTCCTAAGGAAATAAAGTTTTATTGAAAGGATAATATACCTGGTAACTTTTCATCATGCCTTAACAGATTCATATAAAAAATACCTGTGGCTACATGCAAGATTATTCCTAACTGGTACAATGTCCAAAATGCATTTCAGATCACTGAGCAACTCTGCTCCATACAGTGATATAGGGATGAGTCTCCTTCCAGCTCATTTCACAGTCATCACAGGCTTCTGGGGTTGAGGTTCTCTTCTGCAAGAGAAAATAAAATTTAAGAACAGTCACATAAACATGTATTCAATGAAGGTAAACCCCATTGAGGAAGACCTCACATAGCACATAAGTGAAAACAGCAAGAGATATAGTCATTAGATTCAAAAATATTGTACCTGAGGAGCTACAGAGAAAAAGAAACATGCAAATTTCTTAAAATGAAGACTTTAAATCGGTGTATGTAGATATAGATTTCATGAAGCAAGACAGTAAACAAAGCCATTCATGAGTCTCAGGGATGAGCCTCCCTGGCACCAAGGGATTACTACCAAGCACCAAATAGCAATGCAACTGGAAAAAGACCTCAAAGGAAAGGGGGAAAAGTTAAAGACAAATGAGTTTATATGGTTAAGGGACTACATAGTGAGTCAGGAGGTCATCCCAGAAGTAATGCTTATGCATATCTCAGTAGGATCTCATAGACTTCAAAAATGGATACTAACCCAAATAGTGGGGCTCCTAAGGGCTCTGGAGACACTCAGGTTCAATGGTCTGGGCAGATAGCTCCAGGGTTTGGTGCCTTGCCAGTGAGCCCTACTTTGGAGTTTCTGCTCCTGAGAGGGCCATGGTTGGACACAATTATGGCTTCCCAACACATGGCTCATCTGTCCCTTCTATTTAAACCTGTACTTTGTGCTGGAGTTGGTAGTTGTACATCCAAGAGCCTGGAATCTTTGGGCTGTCCATGTGCCAGTGGGGCCTGGAGCCACAGCAGAGTTGCAACACCTACTCTCCAGTTAATTGGACTCAATGAGGACAACTAAAAAGGAGGTGAGGATTCACAACAATCATACCAAGGAAATGAGAGAGCCTACAACTGCAAGCAAGTGAGGCCCATTCATTGGCTGTATGGGATCGAAGCCCCCGTTCAATTGGAGGTGGGGTGGGCATCACCATCTCAGAATCCTAAATGAGGATTGGGGAATAAACTATGGACTAGAGTGGACTTACTGGCTTTTTTGCTCCACCTCCCTCACCTCCCACAACCTCCCACATAAACATCCTTCATTAGTGTGGCACATCACCTGCAATGGATAAACACATCCTGGGGCTTTGCCATTAAGCATGGACCATAGTTCACATTGTAGACCACACTCTCTCCCACACAGTTCTGCATGTTATATGATGATATAAAATTGCCTATATCTGTCACTGCAATGTCACTCAGGACAATTCCCAAGTCCAGAAAAAGCCCCTGTATTACAACTGCTTTTCCCTCTCCCTAACCCCAAAGCCTCCAGTGGCCAATGGATCCACATCAATGTTGTAACTTCTTCCATTTCTTGAATCACAATATGTCAATAATAGAATACCAGTAAGTCCACTCTAGTCCACAGCACTTCAACCAAACCTGAGGAGTCTGGGATGGTGATGTCCACTCCACCTCCAATTGAGAGGTGGCTTATATCCCATGGATAAGATGGATGGGACTATCCTGACTGCAGCAGCTGGTTCTCTCTGTTCCCTGGGATGGCCATTGTCCATCATCATCTCCTCACCAGGTGTCCTGGGTGAGTCCATTCAGCTGTAAAGTAGTAGTTGCAGCTCCACCAAAATTCTAGGCCCAGCTGGTATATGGACATCCCAAAGACTCCAGTGTCTGGATGTACACTTACAAACTCCAGCACCAAGTATAGGTTTGAATAGAAGGGACAGATGAACCATGTGCAGCAAAGACATATTTGAGTCCAACTCTGTCACTCACAGGAGCACAAACTCCAAGGTAGAGTCCACTGGAAAGGCACCAAGCTCTGGAGCTATCCACCCTGACATAGGACCTGGGTGTCTCTAGAGCCCTAAGGAGCTCCTCTATTTGGGGTGATATCCACTTTGGAAGTCTATGTGGTCTTACTGAGATGTACATAAGCGTTACCTCTGTGATGATTTCCCGACTCATTTTGAAGTCTCTGAGTCATATGAATTCATTTGTCTTTACCTTTTCCCCTTTTATTCGAGGACTTTTTCGAGTCACATTGCCAGTTGTCACTTGGTAGCAATCCCTCGGTGCCAGGGAGGCTCATCCCTGGGAGTCATGTCCCACAGTGGGAGAAAGGTAATGCATTCATATGCTGAGTTTGGCTCAGAAAGAAGCCACATTTGAGTAACAAGTAGGCTCTCAGGAGGCAACCCTTAGGTACCCCAAAACAATGGGCTGAGTTTCAATTTCAAGAACAAAGACTCATAAGGCTAGTCATCAATATCAAGGGCCCATCACTGGATCATCCACCTTCGCAGTCACTGCCCCTACATTTGGGGGGTTATTGCTGCTCCCTTAGAGAATGTGGCAGAGCTCTCCAGGATGGGAATTCAGTATTCTCTCATTTTCCAAGTGATTCTCCACCCACTGTGACAATGCCCCATGAATATTTAAACAATTTTATATACCTTATATGTACGTACAGGTGAACTTCCTCCCATGCACTCCCCATCCCTGACAATGGTCCTCTCCCACCCCAGTTTTAACCCTTCTGTGATCCAAAGCTTCTTTAAAGATGAAGCCAATACTATAACCAAATACTATTAATAGGAAAATGAAATAATAATAATAAGACTAAATGTAAGAGATAAAATACATGAAAACTTAAAAAAAAAACTAAAAATCAAGTAAAATTAAAAGATTGGTACATTTAAAAAATGGGAAATATAATGAAAAATTTTTTTGACATTTTGTGTTTTATCACTGCAATATCTGGTGTCCAGTCTGTACTGTGGCACCTTCTCCCTCTCATTACCCAGTGTCTAACTATTTTTCATTTTGTTTTCAAAGAAGTTTTAGGTCACAGCAAAGTCACCCACAGAATACAATAGACTCTCATGTACCCAACCTCCTCCCCATTTCCTACTGCCCTTATTAATACCTTTTTATATGTGGATGGTAGCATTGTTATAACTGATATACAAATAGTGAAACATAGCTACTAAACATTGTCAATGGTTTACAGTCTGGTTTACATTTTAGACCATACAGTTTATAAATTTTGATGATATTTACCATGTCCTGTGTCCATCAGTGTAAGGTAATGAAGAATATTTCCAGTGACCACTAAATACCCCCTGTTTGATCTATGCTGTTCCTCACTCCCCATCCCCCTGGGGCCCATGACGACCCCCTGGCTTGACTCGTTGGATGACAAGATTCATAGTTACATGCAACAGGAGTTCTTGACATGCTGGTTTATCCTCCCATATTAGGAACCACCCTTGCTCTTGAGAGAATGCTGCCTGTCCATTTCTGAATGAATCGGTCCTGCCAAAGATGGGAGTCTAAGTCCTTCTCGCTCATTATATGAGTCTCCACCCACTGACACAACACATTATCACAGAATGAACACTCACACAGACTCTGGAAGCCTGCTCCAGGTTCTCTCTGTCCCTAATGCCACACCCCCTCCCATCAAAACCCTGAACCAGTAACCCTTTCATGTCATATTGCCATAAGAGCTTTCCCAACTGTGTACTTTCAATCTCATGCCCACAAAATCCAAGTGTACACCTTGTCCCTCTACCAGCCCTCCACCCTGTACTCTGGGCCTTCCAACCCAACCTTCCCAATCTACTCATCTGTCAACCCTTCACCACCTAACCCAATAATATCACTATCCTCCTGTCAAATCGATTCAATACACAACTACACACTTTCACCTTACCATAGATTACATCCATATGGGTGTGAGCTCACAATCTTCTTCTCCCTTTCTATTTCTTGTAAACATATCTTCCAAAAATAATTCTCTGAATCTTCTCAATTTGCTTAATTCCTATCAATGAGGTCATGTACTCTTCATCCTTCAATGTCTGGCTTGCTTCTCTCAACATAAGGTCCTCAAGATTCATCCATGTTATCCCATGTGTTAGCACTTTATTCCTTCTTACAGCTGTTTGATATTCCATTGTATGTTTGTAACATATTTTGTTTATCCATTCATCTGTTGATGGGCACCTGGGTTGATTCCAACTTTTGGCAATAGTGAATAATGCCACTATGAACATTGGGGTGCATATATCTGTTCGTGTCTTTGCTTTCAATTCTTCTGGGTATATACCCAGGAATGGAATTGCTGGATCCCATGGAAGTTCTATATTTAGTTTTTGAGGAACTGCCGAACTGTCCTCCACAATGGCTGGATGATTCTACATTCCCACAAGCAGTGGATGAGGGTTCCCATTCCTCCACATCCTCTTCAACATTTATACTCCACTGTTTGTTTGTTTGTTTTTTTAATAGAAGCCATTCTAATGGGTGTAAGATGGTATCTCATTGTAGTTTTGATTTGCATTTCCTTAACAGTTAGTGATGTTGAGCATCTTTTCATGTGCTTTTTAGTCATTTGCATTTCTTCCTTGAAGAAGAGTCTTTTCAGCATGCTTTCCCATTTTTAAATGGGTTGTTTGCTTTTTAATTTTGAGGTGTAGGATTTCTTTATATTTGCAGGATATTAGACTCCTATGACATATATGGTTGTCAAATATTTTCTCCCATTGGGTAGGCTGCCTTTTACTTTCTTGCTAATGTCCTTTGAGTTGAAAATATTTTTAACTATGAGGAGATTCCTTTTATCTAGCTTTTCTTTCACTGCTCGTGCTTTGGGTATGAAGTTCATGAAACCATTTCTTATTTAAAGGTCCTGTAGATACTTCCCTACATTATCTTCCAAGGTCTTTATGGTCTTGGTTCTTATATTTAGATATTTGATCCATCTTGAATTGATTTTTGTATAAGGTGTGAGGTGGTGTTCCTCTCTCATTCTTTTGGATATGGATATCCAGTTCTTCAGGCACCTTTTTTTGAAGAGGCCATTCCCTCCCAGTTGAGTGGGCTTGGTAGCTTTGTCAATTATCAGATGACTGTATATGCAAGGATTATATCAGAGCTCTCAATTCATTTCCATTGTTCAGTATTTCTATCCATGTGCCAATACCATGCCGTTTTGACCACTGTAGCATTGTAGTATGTTTTATAGTCAGGTAGTGTGATACCTACAATTTCAATTTTCTTTTTCAATATTCCTTTGGTGATATGGGGACCCTTACCTTTCTAAATAACTTTTGTAGTTAGTTTTTCCAATTCAGTTTAAAAAAATGCTGTGTTGATTTTTATTGGGATTGCATTAAATCTGTAGATTAGTTTGGGTAGTATAGACATTTCAACGATGTTTAGTCTTCCTACCCATGAACAAGTTATATTCTTCCACTTATTTACATCTTCTTTGATTTCCTTTAACAGTGTTGTGTAGTTTTCTGTATATAAGTTCTATAAAACTTTAATTAGTTATTCCTAGGTATTTGATTCTTTTAGTTACTATTGTAAATGGTAATTTTTTTCTTGATTTCCTCCTCAGATTGCTCGTTATTAGTGTACAGAAATGCTACTAAGTTTTGAGCATTGATCTTAAAGGCTACAACTTTACTGAACTCATTAATAAGTTCTAGAAGCTTTGTTGTAGATATCTCAGAACTTTATATGTATATGGTCATGTCGTCTTCAAATAGTGAAATTCTTACTTCTTCCTTTCCAATTTGGATGCCTTTATATCTTTTTCTTGCCTAAGTGCTTGAGCAAGGACTTCTATGAAAATATTAAATAGGTGACTTAGTCTATCTCTTTACTTGTAATTGGACTGTTGAGTTCATCAATTTCTTCTTTCTTCAATGTATGCTGCTTGTGAGTTTCTAGGAATTTATCCATTTCCTCTAAATTTTCATTCTTGTTGGCATACAATTTTTCAAAGTATCTTCTTATGATATTCACTATTTCTGTGGGGTCAGTGATGGTATTCCCTTCCTCATTTCTTATTTTGTGTATTTACATCTGCTCTTTTCTTTGCTTTTCTTTGTTAGTCTGGCTAATTGTTTGTCAATTTTATTGATAATCTTGAAGAATCAGCTTTTGGTTTTGTTTATTTTTTCTACTTCTTTCTTATTTTCTATTTCACTTAGTTCTGCTCTAATCTTGTTTATTTATTTATTTCTACTTTCTTTCAGGATAGTTTTAAGTTGTTTTTTTTTTTCCAGTTTCTTCAGGTGTGCAGTTAGTTCTTTGATTTTAGCTCTTTCTTCTTTTTTTGATATATGCATTTAAGGCTATGAATTTCCCTCTCAGTACAGCTTTTGCCACATCCCATAGGTTTTGGTATGTTGTGCTGCCCTTTTCATTCATTTCAAGGTAGTTACTGATTTCTTTTGAGATTTCCTTCTTGACCCACTGTTTGTCTAAGAATGTGTTGTTTAACATCCATAACTTTTTGCCTAATTTGGTTCTCTGGACCTTACTGATTTCCATATTCATTCCAATGTGGTCAGAAAATTTCTTTGTATAATCTCAATATTTCTTAATTCATTAAGATTTTTTCTATGGCCTACCTTGTTTTCTATCTTGGAGTATGAGCCATGTGCCCTTGAGAAGACTGTGTATCCTGCTGTATTTGGCTGTAGTGTTCTGTATATGTCTATTACGTCCAGATCCTCCAATGTATTCAAGAAAGTTTCTTTTTCTTTACTGATTCTTTGTTGAAATGTTCCATTTAATGTTGATAATGGTGTATTAAAGTCCCCCTTTATAATTATACAGACATTTATTTCTCCACTTAGTATTTCCAGTGTTTGCCTAGTGTATTTTGAGGTGCCCTTCTTAGATGCATAAATGTTTATGATT
>JAQZBX010032366.1:0-25887 GCA_029593785.1 Cabassous unicinctus | reverse complement strand
TTCTATCTCTGTTTCAGGTATCCATCTTCTCCTGGAGATTTTTTAGCACATTCATTGGAATTTCCAAAGTGCACCTTCTGTGGGGGAAATCAACATTACCTTCATTGAGTTACTAACTGGTCTACCCTACAGAACTTGGACTCACCAATCTCCATGCTCTCATGGGCCTAATCCTATTATAAATCTCTTAATATTTACATATACTTGAATATGCATGTGTACATTATCTATCTCTACCTATCTATCTATGTAACATCTATTATCATCTAACTTCTGCTAGTTTCATTACCCTGGAGAACCCTAACTAATAAATCTTTGCAACCAACTTATTAAAGTGCAAGAAGTACAAAATATACTTAAGGGATGTCCTGTATCTTGCAGTTTCATCATTGGAAGGCCACCTTGTTCTTAAACTTCTCTGACATCATCTCTCATCCTGCTTTCTTTTATTTATCCCTTGTCACTCTGAATTCCTTGCTGACCTTGAACATGAAAAGAATTTCTTTCCTTAGGGTGCTGGCCCTGGACAACCCCTCTGCTGGTTAAAAATTTCTAATACCCTTGTGAACCCTGCCTTCTGCATTGAGGTCTCTCTTCAAATGTTTCCCAAACTGCAAGTCTTGTCTGAACTTCAAGCATCCCTTCTGAAGTTCTCAATTTTACCTATTTTTATTTCATTTCAGCCATAGACACCATGTGACCTGTAACATGGTTATAGTTTTATTTGTTTTTCTTTTCTTTCTCCATCATCAGACTGCAGTTCAGTTTAGTTTTCAGCTAATTATTTCCATTGCCTAGTCTATGTCTACAGAGAAACTGGACTGAATATTAATTCCACAAATGAATGGATGAATTTCCATAAAAATCCTACAAAGCATGACAGATTGGGGAATATTTTGAAAGTAGGGGAGAAATTTCTAATCAGAGATGGCACTGTCTATTCAGATTTGATAAACAAACTCAGAAATTAATTTCGTGACTCCAAAATATAAATTACAGATAGATTAATAATGGTTGCTAGTTTGAAAATTAGTCATGTTACTTCTTTCAGGTTAGTCACATCAAGCACATGGAAGCAGGAAATAATACAGGAATTTCAGAATTTCTCCTTTGGGGATTTTCAAAGGAACCTGAATTGCTGTCCTTCCTCTTTGGGCTGTTCCTGTCCATGTACCTGGTCACCATCTCTGGGAAACTGCTCATCATCCTGGCCACCATCATTGACTCTCACGTCCACCACCCATGTACTTCTTCCTCCCCAACGTGTCCTTTATAGACATCTGTTTAACCACCACCACAATGCCAAAGATGCTGGTGAATATACAGACACAGATCAGAGTCATAACTTATGCAGGTTGTCTCACCCAGATGTACTTTTTCATAGTCTTTACAGGTTTGGATGACTTCATCCTGGCCATGATGGCCTATGACTGCTTCATGGCCATCTGTCATCCCTTGATTTACAGGGCCATCCTGAACCCCCAGCTCTCTAGACTGCTGGTTCTGGTGTCCTGGACTATGAGTGCCCTGCATTCCTTGTTACAAAGCTTAATGGTGTTGTGGTTGTCCTTTCATGACCACTTAGAAATCCCCAAGTTTTTCTGTGACATTGATCTGATTATCCAGCTTTCTTGTTCTGATACTTTCCTCAATGAAATAGTGGTAGATTTTGCAGCTCGTGAACTGGATTTTCTCCCTTCACTAGTATCATTTACTCTTTTTCCAAGATTATTTCCTCTGTATGTGCAATCTCATCAGCTCAGGGGAAATATAAAGCATTTTCCACCTCTGCCTCTTACCTCTCAATGGTCTCCTTATTCTATGGTACACTAGTAAGAGTGTGTATTAGTTCCACTGCATTGCGGAATGCATACTCAAGTGCAACAGCTTCATTGATGTACACTGCGGTCATGCCCATGCTGAACTCTTTCATCTACCATTTGAGGAATAAAGAAATGATGGGAGCTATGAAAAGATTCAGCAGAAGGGAAGACATAAATGCTTCATTTCTTCTGGAGGCACAAGAAATGCCTATGATTACAGATCTCAAAACCTCAGAGCCAGAAATTGTGATCCTCTGATTTCATGGAACTGGAACCTGCCTTAAGTTCAGATATGGTCTTAAATTTTATTAAGAGAAACTTTAAATCATACATTGAACTTCCACAGAAAAGAATTGGTTTGATGATTAGCATCTCCTCAATGAAATAAGAAATCTAGGTGTTTCTATGCAATGGGATATATACATGTGGTGCAGGACTGGGTTGCACATTTTGCATTATTTTATTTTACAAAATATGTGACACTTTGCATTCTTGAAGCAAAATGTCTGCCCTTTCTACACATTTTCGCCTAAAAATTAAAAGGTATGTGAGTGAAAATCTAAATATTTACTAAATCATCCTGAATTATCTCCTTTCTTTCACTGCACATTAAAAATAACTTTTAAATGAAAAATATTATTCATGCAGAGGAGTATGTTATAAATATTCACTTATTAGATTTTTACAAAATGAATACCCCTGTAAAACCAGAACCTTTGAATTTCCTTCATTTATGCTATTTTCTAGACACTTTCTCCTAACTTTAACTTACAGGTTAATTTTTTTTACTTGTGTAATTTTTATAAATCAATTGTAATTTATATGTTACTTTATGTAGAATTATTTCCCTGACTTTATCCATATTTTTGGCTGTGGCTATAGACAACTCATGGTAACTGGTTCATCGTAATCCTTTGCATCAATATAGATAAGCTTATGCATCCCACTTTACTGTTGCTGACAATTTGCTTAGTTTCCATTTTGGGATTCTCACCATTAATGTTTGTGGCAACATCCTGGTTTATGTCTTCTTGGAATATGTGTATGTGATGGGAGATAGTGGAGATGCTGGGACTTGATGACAATATAAAGATAAACACGCCTCAACTGGAGGTGCTAGCTGAAGAGGAAAGGAACCTGTATGACTAAAAGTTGTCAAGGAATACAGAACCAATACACTGAAAGATTAAGAGTATTGAAAATAGTGGAGCTTCCACTCAGGTTAGGCCAAAAGCATAAAGCATCGATCAACAGATGACACAATTTGAAGTCTAATAGAGATTACCCTGGTGAGTTCCAGACAGGGTCAGATTTAGAGCCTTCATATTCCTTCCAATTTCTCCCTTCTTGTATTGAAATGTTTTACTAAAGCAAAATATTTCTGCTTTATTTTGGATGTAGAGAATCCATTTCCTAGGTTTCACAATTCCACAGTTGTAAAAGAATGTATTGGGTGGGTTAGGCAGATAAGGCTCTGCTGTCACTAAAACAGCAGAGAAAGAGTCAAAGCCTGCCTTGGCAATCTGCCTTGGGGTACAGCAGACTATCAGACTGGTTCAAAACTCCCAGGAGAGTGAGGGACAAACAGACCAAGGAGCCAAAAAAAACAAGCTGTGAGTTATTAAACCTCCAAGCTGCTTGGAAGGTCTCCCCTCCCCAACCCTGGAGATATTAAGGGAGAGTAAAACTCCTGGTGAATTGTATCTAACTGAGAGGAAAGCAGATGTCTTCCTCCATACCAGCTCATTAGGATATATATAGAATGGGAAGGTGCTATGAGTAATATAAAAGGGTACTGGAAATATAAAGAAGACAAAGGAAAATAATGACTTTCTCACCCTGTACCTGGAAGCTGCACATACACCCTGCCCTCGGGACAAAGAGCCTAGATAGAGCTGCTGGTTCCCTGCTCTGAAAGGAGTGTGATGGCAGATTCTCTGGGAGGAAGAGGGGTCTGGGAAGGTGGAGAGCAGTTTCTTTTTTATGAGTTTGCCAAGCAGAGACCCCCTTGAATATTGGAAGGAACCCTGACTCAACAAGGATAGGAGAGGGTGATCTCCTCAGGCAGGCTGTCATGCCCAGCCACCTAGGTAAAAAGGGGAAATACATTAGAGAGGAGGTGGAGACACACAGGTGACTTATCAGTAAGACTCCGGCAGACAGCAGAGAATTTAACCTGTACAACGGAAAAGGGGTGGATAGTCTTCTGAAAGGCTAACTAACCTATGGAGATAGCTAGTTCAGTGGAAGAATTCCTGCTAGCATACATGAAGTTTCTGGTTCAATTCCTGGCTCTTCTTTGAGAAATGATCCACTGGTTTATCAGGCATCCAGCAGAAACTTTAATACAGGGAACATATAGATATTCTCTTTGAATTAGTTTTTCTTGGATCTCTAATTTTTTTAAAAAGGACTTCTTTTTCCTTATTTTATTCGCTAAAACACAGTTCAAAACCTAAGGAGGGCAGAATGCAGGGTGATTGATTGTTGAATACCAGTAGCATTAGAAGATGCTTAGGAGTTTAAGAGAGAAGGCTCTTTTACCATGTCTTTTTCTGTTTTTTAATCTTTTTTCTTCTTTCTACTTTTTTAAATGAGTTGCTGCAGTCATGTTTCTTATTTATTGTGTTTCCCCTTCCTTTGTTTTTCTGGGGGTTTTTTCCTTTATTTTTCTTTTTTGTTGTTGTTACTGATTTTTCTCTACCTATGCTATGTCTATTCTTTCCTTCATGCTTACATCTTCTGTTTTCTCTTTTTGTTCTTTCATTCCATCTTTTATTTGGTCTCTAATTTTTCTTGTTTTAATTTCTCTCACTCTCTTTTTTATTTTCACTTTTTGCCCTTTGCTTTCTCTCTTTTCTCTTTTCTTTTCCTTTCTTCTCACAATTCCAGCCTTTTGATTCATTCTATGTATTTTTCTCTCTATTGTTTCTTGTTTCATTGTTTCTATTCCACTTTTCTAATCTTATTCCTCTGTGCTTCTTTCTTGTGTTTTTTCAATTTCCTGCATATTGTACAGTTCCTCTCCTGGTGGATCACTTCTCAAAGAAGAGCCAGGTATTTAACCAGGGACCTTGTATATGCTAGGCAGGAATTCTTCCCTTGAGCTAGCCTGTCTCCTTAGGTTAGTTGGCCCTTCAGAAGACCATCCACCCTTTTTCGCTTGGACAGGTTAGATTCTCTGCTGTGTGCCAGAGTCTTACTGATAAGTCACCTGTGTGACTCTCCCCCTCTGATGTATTTCCCCTCTTTACCTAGGTGGCTGTGCATGACAACCTGCCTGAGGAGATCTCCCTTTCATATTACTGTTGAGTCAGGGTTCCTTCCAATATTCAAGGGGGTCTCTGCTTGGAAAACTCATCACAAAAACACTGCTGACCTGGGAGATACAGGAGATTGCATTCAAGCCTTTTTTTTCATCAGGGTGTTGTGTGGGGTGCAACATTGAATAAGGATGCCACCAAAGCAACTACAGTAGCTGCAGATTTCATATCAAGTGTGGGATACTGTCTCAGGAGATGAATTGATGACCCTGGCTCATAAACACATTGTCAAATCTGTGGACTTCACTCAGGACAGTAATTATTTGTTAACTGCGGGCAGGATAAATTGTTACACATATGTTACTTGAGCAAAGCTGTTTATCATCACTTCATCATAGAGACTTTATAATACCATAAGTGTGACCACTGATTTCCTAAGGTCTGCATGAGATTTTTTCAAGTCATATATGTGTCCCTATATGGACATATATGGTATGGAGGATCTATTGCTTTTGATAGTGCAGTAATTTGGAGCTAAACAAATCCTTTGAAGCTCTTGCAACCATCAATTCTGCATCTCTTCATTCTAAGAAAGAATTTCTTGTTGCAGGTGGCAAAGATTTTAAGCTTTATAGGTATGATTATAATAGTGGAGAAGAAGTAGAATCCTACAAAGGACACTTTGGTCCTATTCACTGTGTGAAGTTTCATCCTGATGGAGAACACTATGCCAGTAGTTCTGAAGATGAAACATTGAGATTATGGCAAAGTGTGGTAGGAAAAACATATGGCCTTTTGAAATGTGTGCTTCTTGAAGAAGATAGTGTTGAACTGGCAAAGCCAAAGATCAGTTTTCCAGAGACAACAGAAGAGGAACTAGAATAAATTACTCCAGAGAATTCAGATTTCATCTATAGCTTAACTCCTGATGTTAAGGTCTGAGCATCAGGCATATGCCACAGATAGTATAAATTTATGGACTAAAATATGCAAACAGAGAAAAACATCAGCTTTCCTGAGATATTCTCTGCTTTAGGCAAACATGGGGAGTAAATAATAGGGAATGTGAATTAGCTCAAGTGCTGGAACTAACTAACTTTGTGATACTGACAGTTGAAAACTCAAGAGTACCAGTAGAAGTCAGGTGGGGTAATGCACATGTAGTAATGACAAGTCTACTGTCTTTTTGAATGAATATGTGCAAGCCAACATCTAATTTCTCTTATTATAGCTGGATTTATCATAGCTGTTATATTATTATGGAGAAAAAAATATAATGACCTGGTTTTCTGACATTTCCCTTAAAGCAGAAGGCCTTTTTTGCTTTAGTCATAAAGAAGAGGGAATATATTATAAACTAACTAGTTTTATTTCTCTTTCATTGTACACTGCTTTTGAACATCTAATTGTTTTTAGATATCTAAATAAAATACCTCTAAAAATACACTGGAAGCATACAACTGTAGATTTGAACAGGCAGGGAAAAGAATCAGCAATGTTGAAGACATACATCTGAAATCAGACAGATAGTAGAAAGGATACATAAAAATATAAAAAAAAAATCCAGCATGGGCTTAGGGATTTGAGTGACAACACTAAACACACAAACATGTGTGGTAAAGGCATCCCAGAGGGAGAAGAGAAGGGAAACGGTACAGAAGGTGTGTTGGAAGAAATAGTGCCTGACAATTAACCAGATTATTGAGTGAGATGGATGTACATGTCCAGGAAGTGCCTCACACCTCAAGCAGTATAAATTATAACATATCTACTCCAAGACATATATTTGTCACTTGTCCAAAGCTCAAGTCAAAGAGAGAATACAGAAAGCAAACCAGAGAAAAGAAAACCATCACATACAAGGGAAGTTTGATAAAATTAAGTTCTGATTTCTCATCTGAAAACATGTAGACAAGAAGACAGTTGTATGACATAGTTATGGTGCTAAAGGATAAAAACTTCCATCCAATAATTCTCTATCCAGCAAACCTGGCATTCAAAAATGAGGGAGCGTTCAAAATATTCACAGATAAACAGAAATTAAGAGACTATGTCAATATGAAATCTGCAATTCCAGAAATACCAAAGGGAATTCAGCTGGTTGAAAGGGAAAAACAGGAAAGAGAAATTTGGAGGAGAGTGTAAGAACAACTAAAAAGATAAAAAGAAAAATATAAACAAGATATGACATAAATAAATCCAAAGAAAATATGGCTAATATAAATAATTCCTTGAAAATAATAACACTGAATGTTAACGCATTAAACTCATCAGTCAAGGGACACAGATTGGCAGAATGTTTAAGGAAATATGGCCCATCTATATGTTGTCTACAAGAAAGCCACCATAAACCCAGGGATGCAAGGAGGCTGAAAGTGAAAGGTTGGAAAATAATTTTATAAGCAAGTAACTAAAAAAGAGTGGGAGCAACTATTCTAATATCAGACAAATAGACTTTAAATGTAAAACTATTGTAATATACAAAGAAGGTCACTATATATTAATAAAAGGGGTAATCTACCAGGAAGACAGAACAATCATAAACATTTAGGCACCTAACCAGGGTGCCTAAAAATACATGAGGCAAACACTGGAAAAACTGAGTGGAGAAATAGATGCCTCTATAATTATAGTGGGTGACTTTAATACATCATTATTACCCTTAGACAGAACATCTTTATGGAGAATCAATAAAGAAACAAAGAGTTTGAATAATACATTAGAGGGCCTGGACCTAATATACATACACAGAACATTACAACCAAATACAGTGGGAAATACATTCTTCTTGAGTGTACATGAATCATTCTCCAGGATAGACAACATGCTAGGCCATAGAACAACTCTCAGTGAATTCAGAAAGATTGAAATTATGCAAAGTAATTTCTCTGACTGCAATGGAATGAAGCTGGAAATCAGTAAGAGGCAGAGAACTAGGTTAGGCACAAAGATATGGAAGTTAAAAAACACTCTTACAGTGAGTCAGTGAGAAAATCTCCAAAGAAATCATTAACTATCTTGAAATGAATGAAAATGTCAACGCAATATATCAAAATCTATGGGAATAGCAAAACTGTACTGAGAAGGAATTTCATATCCATAAATGCTACATTAAAAAGTTAATATCAAAGACCAAACAGCAAAACTGGAGGCATTTGAAAAAGTAAAACAAACTAACCAGAAAGGAAGAAGAAAAAAAAATAACAAAGATTAGAGCAAAAGTAAATGAAAATGAAAATAAAAAAGCACTAGAAAAAAATAAAGCCAAAATCTGGTTCTTTGAGAGGATTAATAAAATTGACAATCCTTTAGCTAGACTAACAAAGAAAAAAAGAGAAGAGATGCAAATACATAAATTAAGAAATAAGGAAGGGGATATCACCACTGACCCCACAGAAATAAAGAGTATCATAAAAGGATACTTTGAAAAATTATTTGCCACTGAGATGGATACTTTCGAGGAAATGGACAAATTCCTAGAAACACAGAAACAGCCCACATTGTCAAAAGAAGAAATTGATGAAATCTACAGACCAATCACAAGTAAAGAGATGGAATTAATCATCAAAAGCCTCCCAAATAATTAGATTCCAGGACTAGATGGTTTCACAGGTGAATTCTACCAAACATTCTGGAAAGAACAAACACCAGTCCTGCTTAAATACTCCCATAAAATGGAAGTAGAGGGAACACGGCATAACTCATTCTATGATATCAAAATCACCCTAATACCAAAGCCAAAAAAGACGCCATAAAAAATGAAAAATATAAACCAATCAGTCTAATGATCCTAGATGCTTAAATCCTCAACAAAATGCTTGTTAATTGTATTCAACAACACAACAAATGAATATACACCATGACAAAGTGGATTTCATCCTTGGTATGGAAGTATGCATCAACATAAGAAAATCAACCAATGTAATACAACACATAAACAAATCGAAAGAAAAAAACACATGATCATCTCCATAGATGCAGAAAAAGCATTCAACAAAATACATCAAACTTTCCTGATAAAAACACTACAAAAGATAGGAATAGAAGGAAAATTCCTCATCATGATAAAGGGTATATATGAAAAATACACCGCTAGCATCATATTCAATGGTGAAACCCTAAAAGCTTACTTTCTAAAATTGAGACCAAGACAAGGATACCCACTTTCACTTCTTCTATTTAGCATTGTGTTAGAAGTACTTGCTTGAGTTTTTAGGTGAGAAAAAGATTTAAAAGGCATCCAAATTGGAAAGGAAGAAGTAAGAATTTCACTATTTGCAAATGACATGATCTTATACATAGAAAGCCCTGAAAAAACTACAACAAAGCTTCTAGAGCTTGTAAATGAGTTCAGTAACATTGCAGGTTATTAGATCAGTGTGCAAAAATCAAAAGCATTTCTGTACATGAATAAAAAGTAATCTGAATAGGAAATCAAGGAAAAATCCCACTTACAATAGAAAATAAAAGAATCAAATACCTTGGAATAAATTTAACTAAAGGTGTAAATGACTTATATGCAGAAAACTACACAACACTATTAAAGATACTCAAAGAAGACTTAAATAAATAGAATAATATTCCCTGTTCATGGATAGGAAGATTAAACATCATTAAGATGTCTATCATACTCAAACTGATCTACAGATTTAATGCAATCCCATTAAAAATAAAAATAGCACTTTTTTTCTGAGTTGGAAAAACTTACTATGAAATTTATTTGGAAGGATAAGAGGTCCCAAATAGCCATAGACATATTGAAAAACAAAAATGAAATAGGTGGAATCACCTTACCAAACTTTAGAACATACTACAAAGGTACAGTGGTCAAAACTGCATGGAATTGGCACAAAGATACACATACTGACCAATGGAACCAATTTAATAATTCTAATGTAGATCCTTGCATATACTGTCAACTGATATTCAACAAGGCCACCAAGGCCATTCAACTAGGAGATAATGGCACAGACTCTCAAGGGCTCTATATTCTTGCAAGTTACTATGAATTTTTCCTTCAACGAGGGAAGCCTCACTGTTGCCATGGTTCATGAGTGGAGGGGAGGGAGGAATAGAATTGATGGAAGAGGGGGCATTTTTGTCGAGATGGAAGTGTTCTACATGATCTTGCTATGATGGATACAAGATATGTTGAGTTGAATTAAAGTTTATAAAAATGCATGGTCCAAAATGTAAACCATAATGTAAACCATTTACCATGGTCTGTGGCTGTTTCAGTATTTGTACATCAGTTGTAATAAACGTACCATTCACATATAAATGTTATTAATAGGAGAAGGGAGAAGGGGGAAGGATGTTGAATATATGGGAGTCCTTTGTATTTGGTACATGATTTTCTGTAACCTAAAACTTCTTTGATAACAAAGTGAAAAAAAGTTTATGAATAAATAAAAAGTAAGAAACTAAGGGAATAAATGGAAGACACTGTTTCTGTCCATATAGTATAACAGATTTTACAGTGATGAAAAGAAAAATGTCAAAAAAATAAATATTTTTTCATTATTTAAATTATCTCAATTTTTTTATTTTTTATCTTTATTATTTTTGATTTTTTGGTATTCTATTTATTATTTTTAAAACTATCATTACTATTTCATTTTCTTATTAATCATATTTGGCTGTTTATTGGTTTCATTTCTGAAGAAGTTTTGGATCACAGAAGAGTTTCAACTTTGGCAGAGGAGGATTATCTTTGGGGGGTGGTCCAAGACAAATGATACATCGGAGGAAGCTCACCTGGGCATATATATAAAGCATATAAGTGTGTTCAGATGTTCATGGGGCATGTCATGGTGGGTGGATATTCATGCAATAACTGAAGAAATAGAGATTCCCATCCTGGGGAGCTCTGCCACATTCTCTAATAGATCAGCAATAATCCCCTGAGTACAGGTATAATGACTAGTGAAGGACGATGATCTGTTGATGGGCACTTGACCTTGATGACTTTGCATATGAACCTTTACTCTTTAAATTGCAACTTAGCCTAGTTTTATAGGGTTCCTAAGAGTTGCCTCCTGGGAGCCTCCTTGTTGGTCAAACGTGGTCTCTTTCTAAGAAAAACTCAGCATATAAATACATTACCTTCTCCCTAGCATGGTTATGATTTCTGGGGATGAGCCTCCCTGGCACTGAGGGATTACTAGCACCAACTAGCAATGCAACTGGAAAAAGACTGGATGACAAGGGGAAAAAAGTGAAGACAAATGAGTTTATATGGGTAAGAGACTTCAAATTGAGTCAGGAGGTGACTCCAGAGGTAACATTTATGCACATCTCCCCAGGAACTTTTTGACAACCAAAGTAGACACTAATACAAATAGTACAGCTCCTGAAAGCTCTGGAGACATCCAGACAATATTATCAGGGCACTTAGCTCAGGCATTTTGTGCCTTGCCAATGGGGCCTACTTTGGAATTTATATTCCCTAGAGTAACAGTGTTGGACTCAGTTGTGTTTTCCCTACATTTGGCTCTTATGTCCTTTTTTGTGAACCTATAATCAGTACTATAGTTGGTAGATGTACGTCCAAGAGACTTAAATCTTTGGGATCTTCATCAGCCAGGTGGGCCATGAATCAAAACAGAGTTGCAACATTTATTCTCAAGTTCATTGGTCTCACCCAGGACAACTAATATGGAGGTGATGATTTACAACTAACATACCAAGGAACCAAGAAAGTCTACAACTGCAAGAAAGAAAGCTCCATCCATCAACCCTATGGGATCACAGCTTTCTTTCAATTAGAGGTGAAGTGGACATCACCATACCAGAATCCTCAGGGTTGGGGAATGAACTATGAACTAAAATTGACTTATTGGTATTCTACTTTAGACTTATTGTGATTCTAGGAATGGAAGAAATTATACCATCGATGTGGAGGCAGTGGGCAATGAAGGTTCGGAGGGCACAGAGAGGGAAAAACAGGTTAAATACAGAGGCAATTTTCAGACTTTGGAACTGTCCTGAATGATATTGTAATGACAGATACAGGCCATTATAATTCTTGCCATAACCTCCAGAATTGTGGGGGAAAGAATGTAAACTACAATGTAAACTATAATCCACACTTAGTGGCAATGCTCAAAAATGTGCTCATCAATTGCAATGGATGTACCTCACTGATGAGTGATGTTTTTAATGTGAGAAATGTGGGAATTGTTTGGAACTTGGCATATGGGAACTCTCTTTATTTTTTCTATGACATTTGCATAATCTAAGTATCATTGAAAACAAATAAATAAAATTATAAAAAAGAAAAAATTCCATTTACAATAGCAACTAAAAGAATCAAATACCTATGAAAAATTTTAACTAAATGTAAATAAATTTTGCAGAAAACTACTCAACACTGTTAAAGGAAATCAAAGAAGACTTAAACAAATGTAAAAAGATCCCCTGTTCATGAATAGGAAGACTAAACATCATTAAGATATCTATCCTACCCAAACTGATTTGCAGATTTAACACATTACCAAAAAAAAACACAAAACAAAAAACAGCACCTTTTATTACTGAATTGGAAAACTTAACTATGAAATTCATATGAAAGGGCAAGAGGCCCTGAAGAGCAAAAGACATACTGAAAAGGAAAAATGGGAATACTCATATAGCTACTCATGTATAAAATCATCTGATATCCAACAAGGCCACCAAGCCCACTCAACTGGGACTGAATGGCCTCTTCAACATTGGTGCTTGGAGAACTGGATATCCACATCCAAAACAATGAAAGAGTAACAAAATCTCACACCTTATACAAAAATTAACTCAAGATGGATCAAAGATCTAAATATAAGAACCAAGACCATAAAGACCTCGGAAGATAATGTAGGGAAGCATCTACAGGACCTTGTAATAGGAAATGGTTTCATGAACTTCATAGCCAAAGCATGAGCAATGAATTAGTAATAGATAAATGGTACCTCCTCAAAACTAAAAACTTTTGCACCTCAAAGGAATTTGTGAAGAAACTGATAGGCAGCCTACACAATGGGAAGAAATATATGGTAACCATATACCTGTTAGTAGCCTAATATCTGGCATATATAAAGAAAACCTACACCTTGAAAAGAAAAAGAAAAACAACCCATTTTAAAAAATGGCCAAGTGATGTAAATAGACACTGCTCTAAAGAAATACAAATGGTTAAAAGGCACATGAAACAATGTTCAACGTCACTAGCTATTAGGGAAATTTCAATCAAAACTACAATGAAATATCATTTTACACACATTAGACTGGTGGCTATTAAGAATGAGGACTACAAGTGTTGGAGACAATGTAGAGTTATAGGAACCCTCATCCACTGCTCGTGGGAATCTAGAATAGTGCAACCATTTTGGAGGACAGTTTGGCAGTTCCTCAGAAAACTAACTATAGAATTGCCAAAAGATCCAGCAATTGCACTGCTGGGTATATACCCAGAAGAATTTAAAAGCAGGGGCTCAAACAGATATATGCACTCCAATATTCTTAGCACATTATTCACTTTTGCCAAAAGTTGGAATCAAATCAATGCCTTCAACATATGAATATTATCCATGTGAATGGATAAACAAATTGTGGTATAAACATACAATATTTTATTATTCATCTGTAAGAAGGAATAGAGTATTGACACATGGGATAACATGGATGAATCTTGGGGGCCTTGCATTGAGTGAAGCAAGCCAGTCAATGTAGGACAAATCTTATATGACCTCAATGACTTGAATTAAGTAAATTAATCAGACTCACAGAGTTAGATTCTGGGAGACAGGTTTACAGGAAAACAGAAAGGGAGAAAAAGGTTGTGAGCCAGTGCCCATATGGGCAAAATCCATGATAAGGTGGAAGTATGTAGCAGGCAGTGGAGTGGCATGAGAGGAGTGCAGTGATACTATTGGGTTGGGCAGAGCATATATTTCAGGGGGGTTGGTTGGTGAGGGTGTGTTGGACTGTCCATGGACTTGGAGGTGGGTTGGGAGAGGGAGTAGGTGAACACTGTGGTTTGGCAGGTATGATGTTGAAACTACAATGCCAGGAATACTCCTTTGGCAATATGACAAGGGAGAGTTACTGGTATAGGGTTTGGATATGGGGGTCATTTGGGACAGGTTTTACCTGGGTCAGGTTTCTAGAGAATGTGTGAGTGCTCATCTTGTCATAGCATGTTATATCAGTGGGTGGAGACCCACCGAATGAAAGGGAAGGTGTTGGACTCTCATCCTGGGTATGCCCACTATGTTCTCAAATAGAAAGTTGGGAATCTCTTGAGGCCATGGGCAGTGCCTAATGGGGGAGTACAGACTAGTGTGTCAAGCCCTCATTTTCATTGCAAGTAATTATGAATCTTATCCTTTAAGAAGAAAAGCCTGGTGACTGCTGTGTGCCTAAAAGGGAGGGGGAGGGAGAAATAGAGTAGATTGAACATTGGGCATTTAGGCACAATGGAAGTGTTCTATATAATCTTTCAATGATGATTGCAGGCCATGTTAAATTTCATAAAAATTTATAAACGTATAAGTTCCAAAATGTAAAACATAATGTAAACCATTTACCATGATTAGCAGCTGTGTTTCAATTTTTGTACATCAGTTGTACCAAATGTACCATCCACATATAATTTTTTTAATAGGGGAAAGGGGGAAAGGGGGAGGATGTTGGGTATATGGGAGTAACCTGTATTCTGTACATGAATTTTCTGTAAACTAAAATTTCTTTGTAGACAAAATGAAAAAGTAAGACACTGGGGTTATAAATGGAAGAAAAAGCACAAAATATCATACAGTGATGAAAGTCAAAATGCCAAAAAAAAAATTTATTTTAATATTTTTTTCATTTTTTTAAATTACTCTAAAAATAAAAATAAAAAATTTGAATGTTTTTGTATTTTATTGCTTATTTTTAAAACTAACATTATTAATTCATTTTCTTATTAATTGTATTTGTTACTTTATGTGCTTCATTTTTTGAAGAAGTTTTGGATAACAGAAGTTTTACTACTGTGGCAGGGGTGGATGATTGGTATGGGGTGTCAGTGATGGGGATATATGGAAGGAATCTCACTTGGGCATACATGTAAGGCATATTAATGTATTCTAATGTTCCTGGGACATTGTCACTGTGGATGTAGATTCACACAATAACCAAAAGAATATCAAGTTCCCATCATGGGATGCTCTGACACATTCTATAATGGAGAAGCAGGAATCCCCCAAGCAAATGGGCAATGACTAGTGAAAGAGGTTTGTCCATTGGTGGGCCTTTAATATGGATGATTTTGCTTATGGACCATTACTCTTAAATTTGACACTTAGCCTAGTATTATAGGATGCCTAAGGGTTACTTCCTGAGAGCTTCCTTGTTGCTCATGTATGGCCTCTCTCTAAGCTGTACTAAGCATATAAATGCAATAACTTTGCCCCAGCATGGGACATGACTCCCAGGGATGAGCCTCCCTGGCACCAAGGGATTACTAACAAGAACCAACTAGCAATGCAACTGGAAAAAGGTCTTGACCAAAAGCAGGAAATGGTAAAGTCAAATGAGTTTATATGGCTGGGACTTCAAAGTGAGTTGGGGGGTCACTCCACAGGTTACACTTATGCTCATCTCAGCGGGGTCTCATTCACTACTGAAGTAGATACTACCCCCAAATAACAGGGCTCCTGAGTGCTCTGGAGACATCCAGACACTATAATCAGGGCAGATATCTCGGGAATATGGTGCCTTCTCAGTCGGCCATACATTGGAATTTATGGTTCCCAGTGTGACAGAGTTGGACTCAGTTGTGTTTTCCCTTCACATGGCTCTACTGTCCCTTCTCTTTGAACCTATAATTAGTACTAGAGTTGGTAAGTGTATGTCCAAGAGTTTTAAATCTTTTGCCTCTCCATGTGCCTGCTGGGCCATGAATCTCAACTGAGTTACCATAACTTGTGAACAAATATATTATTCTTAAGCTGATGTCCATCAGGCAAGAATACCTCACCCCATTATTCAACACATACATGGACTTTATCAGTATAGAGATGATCTTTGTGGAGATGGACCCATGTCACAGCATGGATTCCTGATTGCCCCCATTTATATACTGCTTTGTAGATGAAGAACCTTTCCCAATCTAATAGTCTTCACAAATGCCTATAAACATATCTCAGTTCAATTTCTGCTCTAACATGGAAGGGTTTTGGATGTTGGCTAATTTTTGTAACACTCCTCTGGATGTCTAGTACTTTCTCATGTCATTTCTTCATGTGCAGTAGTTACCAAAAGATAAAGTAAAATATCACTGGTATGATTATTATAATACCATAGATTTAAATCATTTTTTATTCCCATGGAGCTTTCTATTAGTAGGCCATATTAAAAAACCTGAAATGTATCAGAAAAGTGTTCATTGTGTATCTAGTTAGGGCTGAAATTCAACTGCAAGTAACAGAGAGGTGAATAAAAAGAGTTGATAAAAAACTTTGGGGGTTTATTTATCCACACTTCACAGGTCTAGAATTAGGGAGTCCAAGGCTATTATTGTTGCTCAATGACATTTTTAAGAATTCCATATTCTTTTAGCTTGCTCAACATGTGTTTTTCATCATCTTGGTCACCGACTAGCTGCTACACTGCTAGACACTTAATCCACATCTTAGTGAGAAAGACTGGGAGCAAATTTAGGTATGTAGTACAAAGAGAAATGCTGGATAAGTGTTTTCAATATTCCCTTTTGTGAAGTATAGTATCTATATGGAAAAGAGCCATATTAAAAGCTCGATGATTTTCAAAACAAAAACAGAAACAAAATAAACAAAATGAATTTAGTTCAGGCAACCAGAACCCAAACTAAAAAACAGAATATCGCTAGCCAATGAGGTAGGCTTTGCCCAAGTACTGTCATCTTTTCCACTCTTAGGCAAACTAAGATTCAAAATATTAATGCCAGAAGTTATATTTGTGATTCTGAAACTTATATAAATGGAATCATTCATGTATACTGTTATTTGTATGGCTTATTTGCTGAACATTATATTTGTGTTTCTGACTTTTTTTAAAAAATAAGGGCATATATGTTTTCCTAATAACTCATATAACAGACTGCAGATTACATCTCTTTGGCCAAATTTGTGGCATATGGTGCTGTACACAGAATAATGTGCTTCCAATGATGTCCATGTAATAATCTCTGGAGCCTCTGAATAGGATCCCTTACAAGATATAGAGGAACTAAGTTTGCAGATGGCACTGATATAATAAGCTGATAATTAGATAGGGGGCTTATCCTGGATTATTAGGCTGGGAAAAAATGTAAAAAAGGAAGCAGAACAGTGAATGTCAGAGTGATTCCATGTGAGAATACTCAGTGGTCTTTGCTGGTTTTGAAAATGGAAGAAGGTCATGAGCACAGAAATGTGGGCAGCCTCTGTGAAGGTGAAAAACTCAGGAAAAATAGATCCTTGCTTGGAGCATCCAGAAAAGAACACAGCCTTGCAGAAACCATAGTTGTTGGCAAGATGAGGATAATTCTGGAATTACCCTCTAAGATTGAAAGGTAAAAAGATTGTGTTGTTTTAGTCATTAACTTGTGGTAATTCATTATATAAGTAATAGGAACTAATGTACATGGTAACCTCTAGGTTCCTGTCATGGCTGTGAGGTTGATAACTAAATACATTGCCACTTCCCCCCAAATTAGTGTTCAGCTGTAAATAAAAACCCAGGTAAAGTCAACTTAACCATGTCTCCTACATACTATACTTTGAGATGATAATTTTTAAAAAAAGAAATAAAGAGGAAATATTTGTCCACTCAATAAAATGTGTAATAAAGCCATGATAATCAAAACATTGAGAAATTGGCTTAAGTCTAAATAGATATATCAATGCAGCAGAATAATTTAAAAAAAAAATCCTGTAAAATAAAAGGGATTAAATTACAAAAGTGACATCAAAATCAATGAGTATAGGAAAGATATTGAAATAAATGGTGCTTATACAATTGATTATTTTTTGGAAGAAAATAAAATTAAATCCATCTCTTAACATCAGTTTCCATCAATTAAAATTGGAGGAAAGATTAAAAGTAGCAGAAGGTTTCTGTAGGAAAGTATCGAATAACTCTCTGAGCATGAACTGAGATTTAAAAATGGGATAAAACTGAGCACATAAATGATGGACTCAAGCTCCTGAAGACCTGAATGTAAAAACATTATAAAGAAAACACTACACAAATGAAAATCTAAGGAAAATATTCAGAATATATTTGATAGTTTAAAACATAACAATGTAGATGTCAAAAAGGTAAAATATATGCCTAATGTAAACTATGGACTGTAGTCAATAGTAAAGTTTTAATATACTTTACTCAATTTTAACAAAGGTATACAGTAATTAAAGATCAAATAGGGTTGCACATGAGAATTCTTTATTTTTTACATGATATTTCTGTAAACCTACAAATTTCTGAATTAAAAAAATTAAAAAATTGTAAATAAGAAAAAAACATACTAAAGAAGTTAAAGAATCAAAGGATGTGAACCAATGATTGAGACAGCAAAAATACAAGTAATATATAAATGGGAAAATATGCACAGTTTCACTAATAATCAATGGAAGTGGAATTAAAATATTCAGGAAATCTAATTTCTCAATAATCACTTTGACAAATAACTTACAAATACCCAGAGGCAGAAACAATATGTTAAAATATGAAAACTGCGAAATGCCAATGGAAAATGACTTGTCCAAAAAGGCTCTTACACTTTTGTTTGGTTTGTTTTGTGGCTGCATCCACCAGAGACCAAACATTCTTTGTTTGTTAGAGCATCTGCCCAGAAGTAGTGGTTTAATTCAAAAGAACTCATGATCTCTTTGAGGTTTAACTATTATTATTATCATGTTCTCCTGGGATAAATACAATATGATGCCTAAGGGAGTTTCCTCACTTTAGACCCTCTGAGTTTGAACCCTACCTCTGCCTCTTCACTACCTCTATAACTTTTGAGGTAGTTACTTAATTTCTGTAATTCCTTATTTCTTCATCTTTAACAGAGGAAAACATGATACTAATCACATAATAGTGTTACAAAAAATTAAATGAGATAACATGCATAAAAAGATTACACAACTTTAACAGTAAGATGCGTTGTCATTTTCAGTCAATGATTTTGAAGTTCTTTTACAGGCTTTCACTAATTAAGTAAATTTGTATATTTCATGTCCAGGCTCCACTGTATACTTACCCATCCACCCATCTGTTTTTCCCTCCATTCAACAAATATTATCTCAGTATGGACTCCATACCAAGATATTTAGTAAATGCTGAGTTAGAAAGACCGATGAGATATATAGGCACAAAATAAGGAAATACATATTGAGATGAGTAGGAAAATTCAGTAAAATAGATGTGACTCAAGGAAAGTGACCCAGATGAAGAAGAAGAAATCTTAGAATTGTTTTCATTCTCATAATGTCAGAATGCATTTTTGTGAAAGAGTTCCCAGGACAACGTTTCCAAAATAGGTGTACATCCAATCAGTTCTGAGGAGAAACATAAAATTCATACTAGGAAATTTATTTACAAATATTTGAATGTAGTTTAAAACAGGATATTTTAGGTTGTATATATGTTACTAGACTAAAAATAAATAAGAAAACATAGGACTGTAAAAGTCAAGTATGGAACCCAATGTAAATCATGGAGTATAGGTAATAATGTTATTATAATTCATCAATTGTAAAAATATATGTCACATAAATTCACGGTGTTAATAATAGAGCTGGTATATGGAAACTCTGTTTTCTGCATGATTTCCTGTAAATCTACACCTTCTCAAATAAAAATAAAAGAGAAAATACAACCACATAATGGCAGAAAATATGTGGAAACCATAAAACTGATAAGGTTTTAGTATCTTGATTAGACATAGAACTCTTACAACTCAATAACAGATGAGAAACAATACAATTTACAAATGGGCAAAGGGCTCAAATAAATATTTCTCCAGAGAAGATAGACAAATGGCCAATAATCACATGAAAATATGCTCAACATCCTTAGTCATTATGAAGTACTGATACATGCTAGAAAGTTGATGAACCTTGGGCACATTATGCTAAGTGAAAGCAGCCATGCACAAAGGATCAAATATTATTATATGATTTTATTTTTATGACATATCCAGATTTGATAAATCCATGGAGACAAAATGCAGATTTGTGGTTGTCAGGGTCTGGGGAGAGGAGGGAATGGGGAAGGAATGCTTAAGGGTTCTGGGGTGTCCTTTTAAGATGATGAAAGTATTTTGGAAATAGAGGGGGTGGTTGAAACACATTGTGAATGTACTAAATGCCACTGAATTGTTCAATTTACAATGGTTACTTTTATATTATGTGAATTTCACCTCAATAAAATTGCTTGGGAAAAAAAGGAATGAAGATTTGATACATGCTACTACACGGATAAACTTTGAAGACATTATGCTGAGTGGAATAATAGAGATAGAAAGGAGAAATGTTTTATTAACCTGCTCATGTGAAATACTTAGAGGAAACAAACTCATAGAGAAAAAAGAGTACATTTCAGTTTAGCAAGACACTGAGGTAAGGGGAATGGAAAATTCTTGCTTAAAAGTTTCAGATTTGCACCCCGCCCACATGGCAGCCTCCACCACAGCTGCCAGAGACGAACTGGGGAAGGAGGTGGCCCAGGGGACTCATTGTAGATGGCCAAGCTAGTGTCAAGGTATCAGCTGCAGGGCCTAGTGTAAAGCAGGGCTCTCTGGGCTTCCACAGAGGGAATTGGCCAGCAGCAAGTGGCAGGATCTGCAGCAGCAGAGGCAGAGGCTCTGGCACTTCATTCTCCTCTACATTAGCCTGAATCTGGTTAGGCCTGGGGATCTGCGGGGCTGCAGAGGGGTCTGCTGCCTGAGAATGGAACTTCTCTTCTTCAAGATTTGGAGACTGTTCAATCACCAGAAGCACAAAGTTGCCATCATTAAGCTGGATAATGCAGGGAAATCTATCATCCTTTTCCAATTTTCTATAAATTAAGGGGTACAAACTTCCCCTACAATATGAAGTAATGTAGAATAGATAGAGTTTAATAATACACATTTCCTAATGTGCGATTTTGATGGCCAAGGATCTCTTCATTCTTCCTGGAACACTTACTATACTAACAGAGAGTTTGTAATAGTTGCTCTAGACAATATAGAGAAAGAGCTTCTGCAACTAGAGAAGAACTGTAAAACATGTTAGAGCATGAGGATCTAAGAAAAGCAGGTTTGCTTATTTTTGCTAATAAACAAGGTGTTAAAGTATGTATGACTGGAGCAGAAATCTCTCAGGTTTTGAAATTAACTTCTGTTTAATATCACCAAGGGCGTACCCAGGCATGCTGAGCTCTTACTAGTGAAAGACTGTGCCAAGGACTTGAATGGATGATGTCATGACTTAAGATTAGATGAATTCTACTTACCTCTTTTCATAGACTTTGTTTAAATGAAGTGCTGGACTTTACCTGAAAGTTGCAAAATTTAATGGTTTATACATATTTATAATAAGCTGATTTAAACTTTTTTATTAATAAGAAAAATTGAGACCACTTATTTTAAAACAATAATTAATTCTCACCTTTGAATTTGGTTTCACCTTAGCTCCTTTCAAAATAAGGTCTTAGAACTGTGACTTATTTTTTTCTAATAAAGAAACCTCTCAAGACATTTTGTAGCCATGGAAAGTATAATGGGAGAGGATGACATTGTTAACCAGGAAAGCTTCACTATTAGTATAAACCTCCCTAGTTGAATGTTCTCTTGTTCTATGTAAAAATACAAATCAACACAATACTCAGTTTCCAATATTTTAAAATGTAACATTACTTGTGAAAAGCATTTTGCAAAGATTGTGTATGTACTGTGGCTATACCTCAAGTTCAAGTTAATAGCTTTGATTTACATTCTAAAGGAAAGTGATGAGTAACACAAAAATTAGAAATATACTTAGTTGTAACCATATGAGATGAAGACTTGCATTGGTGTTAAATGCCATTTTGTACTTTTCCCCTAGGCTCTCTGTATTGTATAAACCAACTCATAAATCATTGAACTGCTCTTTAATAGAAAGGAAAAAGAAAAAGGAAAAGAAAAAGAAACAGAAAAAGAAGAAGGAAGGAAGGGAGGAAGGGAGGGAGGATAGCTTGACATTGTGTTAATTTATTTTGTTGATCAAATCACAGGGAAACATGTACTGCAACTGAATTGAACCTATACCAATTTCTCAGCTTAAGTATCACTACTGAGTAGAATTACACAACTATTATGAGATCATTCCTTATATAAGTCAATATGCCCTCTATATTATTGAATAAACTGTTTATCCACTAATCAGTCATTCATTAATTAAAAATATTAAAACTATCAAGTCATTAAAAGTTTCAAGTAATTTTTCAACATTAATTGAAAACTGTGTGTGAAACATGTCTATTCAGAGAAGTAAGAAAATTTTATGTGAGCATTTAAAAGAAATTTGAAATGAAAATGAAGCATATTTTACAAGCAGCAACAATATTTTCTTATTTGAAGAAATAAAATAGTTTGAGGTTTTTGAATTTATGTTAGTTGTCTTGTATTTTCTTCTTCCACATGAATACACTGTTTGCCAGTTATAAGTGGCAAATACTTTTGAATGCTTTTAAGAGTTTGGTGTAAAAATTGATTGATGTGATGTATCTTTTATTAAGAAGTAACTTGACACATCATGCCTTTTATTTACCTAGGGTATTTTTTTATACTATCTGAAAGTTGAAGTTATTTTTGTCTAAACTTTGAATAACTTATCATAAATGTGTTAAACCATATTCTGTGCATTTTTATTTGCATATCTTTTTGCCCTGAATATCTGAAGGTTAATTCACACTGGCATGTTTTAGAAGATTCAAGAAGAAAAAAGAAATACTTTTAATAGCAGTCTTTTGGATTTCCTGAAGATTTAAGTGAGAAATAATAGAACCTACATCAGCATTGACAAAATTTTGGAACTTCATTTCATTAAAATATAACATCTAATAAAAGTTTCTGATTTTCTGTTTGACATGATGTAAACTTTAGGTAATGTATGTTGAATACAGGGCAATGTTGTAAATGTGATTTTATCAGTAAATTGTAAAATGCAATTTTTTGATTTGTATTTATGTTTCTACAATTAAAAAAACACATAAATATTAGCTTTCTTTCAGTCTTTACAAAAATAAATTATACTGGATCTAGCAACAAAATAGTACCACTTAGAGATATAGGGGGAAAACATTTGAGACATTCACTATAAGGTACGTGGGATTACAATATGCCACATTCCCAAACTTTCCCACATCAGCAACATCCTTCATTAGTGTGGAACATTTATTACAATTGATGAACACATATTGAAGCATTGCTACTAACTGTGGACTAAAGTTTACATTATAGTTTACACTCTGTCCTGCACAATTCTGTAGGTTATGAAAAATATATATGATCTGTTTCTGTCATTTCAATGTCATTCAGGATGATTCCAATGTCCCAAAAATGTCCCCATATTGTCTATGTGTAAAAAAAGGGCAAATATTTTGTTTAGTCTTATTTATAATACATTGATATAATATAGATCATTAAATTCAGTCCTGCAACCCAATGTATAAGCATAATGATATATATACACCAAGATTTCTTAGTTCATTGTATAGATATAAGTCATCAGAACAAGTATTTTTATAGTAATACAATATGTGATTTCAAGTATTACATCATCATATTTAAGGACATATCTGACAAAAAGGTAAGGTCTAGTGCCATCAATTATTCAAACAATTGAAGTTTTGAGCCCAAGGCCTTTGAGTCCAGCAATCAAGGGCACTAATTCCTTTCTAGGAACAATGATATTTTCCTGGCTTCCCTACGTCAGAATCTTTTCAGAGCCTCCTTTGTATATTTATTCCTGAGACTGTAGATGAATGGATTCAGCATGGGTATGACCACAGTGTACATTATGAGGCTACCACACTCGAATGTGTGTTGTGTGAACCAGCAGCACTTAGGTACACCCCAAGGCTTGTACTATAAAATGAGACCACATAGAGGTGAGATGCACAGGTGGAAAACGCTTTATATATCCCCAGAGCTGAGGAGATTGCACTTTTGTAGGAACTGATCTTAGAGTATGAGAAAAGGATTCCCACAAGGAGACCCCCAGCCAAGACCACAACTGTGAAATGCATCACTGTGTCATTGATATAGGTGTCAGAACAGGAAAGTTGGATGATATCATTAAGTTCACAGAAAATTGTGGGATTTCTATATGTGTACAAAAGGACAGCCATAACACCATTAATCCTTGTAACAAGGAATGCAGGGCACTCATGATCAAGGTCCCCAAAACCAGCAGGATGCACAGCTGGGGGTTCATGATGACCATATAGTGCAGGGAGTGACAGATGGTTATGCAGCAATCATAGGCCGTCATGGCCAGAAGGAAGTCATTTAATCCTACAAAGAGCGTGAAAAAGTACATCTGGGTGAGGCAACTTTCATAGGTTATGACTTTGCTTTCTGTCTGTATATTCATCAGCATCTTTGGGACAAGGGTGGAAGTGGAACAGATATCACAAAGAGACAAGCTGGAGAGGAAGAAGTACATGGGCAAGTGGAGGTGGGCGTCTGAAATGATGGCCAGAATGATGAGAAGGTTCCCAGCGCAGTTGACCAGATACGTGGACAGGAACAGACTAAAGAAGTGGGGTTAAACTTCTGGATCCACAGAAAATCCCAGGAGAAGAAATTCCAAAATTGGTGTATTATTTCCTGATTACATGTTGGTGATGTTACTACAAAATTAGAAAAAAATAACATGACTACATTTCAAACATCAGTCATTAGTAAGTTATCTAATTTAATTCTGCACTTAAGAAAGCATTTGTTTATAAAACTGATCCCTTTTAAATGAACTCTAATGCCATCCTTGATTAGTAATTCACGTTCAACCTACAGAATATTCCTCTAATAGTTATGTATTCTAAGATTTCTAAGACAAATCTTTTCATTTATTTGAGGAATTTATATTGAGTGTCAAATAGTTGCCAGACACTGCCTAGGAAATGGGCATAAAATGGGAAGCAAGAGTGCCTGCAATCTAATCATAGAGAAAGAATATAAGCAAATAAATAACTATATCAGATGGTGAGAACTGCTAAAAGGGAAAAACACCAGTTAAAAAGGAGTGAGCCAATAGCGTATGTTATGTTTTATTGGGCATTCAGATGAAATCTGCAGATAAGATGACATTTGAAGAAGACCTCAAGAAAGAGAAGTTTGAAGTCAAAAGGAAACCAGGGGAGGTGTGTGCTCAGAAAACGAAATTCCAAGCTCGTAGGCATTAAGCACCAGGCTTGTTTTAGGATTCAAGGCCAAAAAGGAAGTCTCTGTTGCAGTGGAATGAGGAAGAAAAATAGTGATCTGAGGTGATGACAGAGATGATGAAGGATGAATTGACCTTACTGATGTTGAAACTTCAAGATTCAGGGAGTCACTTATGCACATATTGCACCTCTTGCACTGTATTAATTTGATTGCAAATCTATCCCACAAATAGCCACTCTTATTTCTATCTATAGGTTTGCATCTAGACTCTTTATTAGAGTACATTCCAACTGGAATTTATGAGATAATTTACTTCATCTTTGCAATTGCTAATCCCTACCTTAAACACAGGAACACTTTCACAGAGGGACAAAAAAAAAAACATATAATTGACTCCTGCTGCAAGGATCTA
>JAQZBX010032365.1:0-25888 GCA_029593785.1 Cabassous unicinctus | reverse complement strand
AAATAAATAAATCTTAAAAAAAAAAAAAAAAAGAGTCACTAAGGTAGCAACAATCAAAAAGTTCCTTAAAGACTTCAGAACCTTCATATAACAGTGGATGTTATGTGACTATGTTCCCAAGAAAATTTTACTGTCTTGACCCTCACCTTTATGTATTGTGGACAATAATCATATTCTAAACATGACATCCTATAAAATTACTTAAGAACATTTTACACACATAAAAGTGGCAGTGAGTGATCTCTATATTTTATTTCAGGGCTAGTAACTGACACATTTCCACAACAAGCTTCGGAATGGAATTTAATGAATCGTAAGGTCTAACAACTGACTTGTTGGGTGTGTGGGGCAGATTGTTTGCAAAGATGGCCCCAACAATTCCTTCTACACACTCCTCTTTGCAGTGGGAATTTTTTACTCCTCCCATCAAGAGGTGGAGTCTAATTCATCACCTCTGGAGCCCTGTACCTTGCTTTGATCAACAGAATGCAGAGGAAATATCACTTCCTGTCTATGTAATTTTTGAGGCTAGGCCTTAAGGACCATGTCACTTCCATATTCACCTCCTGGGAACGCTCCTACCACCCAGTAAGGAAGCTGGGGGCAGTCTATTAAACGGGGAGAGAGCATGTGGAGAGAAAAGCCAGTCAACAGCCAACTCCAAGGCACCAACCATGTGAACGAGGCCACCCTAAGCCTCCAGCCCCAGCCAGGCAGCCAACTGACACCGCCACGAGTGAGCACAGGACAGAACATCAGAAGGACTGCAGTCAATCCACAGAATCAGGAGAAATGATAAAGTGTTGTTTTAAATCACTAAGTTTTGGCGGTCGTTATTCAGCCACAGATTACTGACAGTGATTTCAAATATAATTTTGTGGAAATATACAAGCCAAATAATTACCTGTTGTTACTATTTGGGCCAATGTGGTAAACTATTCTTACTAAGCTTCCTTTCACTTAATTTGATAATTAAAATGTTTATACTTTCCATTATGTCTCAGAGACATAATAATAATTCCTCTAACTTTTGTCGAGCCATTCTTAAGAGTTTGATTATCCCAATAAGTTAAAAAAAGAACCAGAGACCAAGAATTTAGGGTTATTATTTCCACTATGAATTAGTGATTTTAGTTCCTATAAATTGCTTGTTTGATTAGCCATCTTATTTTTCTATATAAACTTCCAAAAAGGCATATTTTTGTCCTCTTCAATGGCAAAGCAGCTGGCTACTAATATTACAGTAGCTGTCACTGAGTGACTGCTATGCACCAGGCACTGCTTTAAAAGCTCACGTGCCCTGGCTCCCCATAATCACATTCAAACTAAAGGGCAGCTATGGTTATTTCCCTGCTTACATGTGAGAGAAATTATCTAAAAAATATGCCTTTTTGATTATAGGATGAACCATTTAAGACAAGAAATAACCTCAATTATTTATAACACTATCTGGATAACAGCCTTTACCAATTTTTGTTCATATTTATGCATCCTAACTCTTCTTTCTGTGAAAAAATATATAAAATTTAAAGCAGCCCTTGAAAAGTTCAGGTATAGAAAGAATGTATCAATTAGAAAAATGAATGCTTTGATTACTCAAGATTGTAATTTACATGCCATGGTACATAAATGGCATTTCACTATTGGTATTTTACCATTTCAGTAGACTCAAAGTAGAGTAGATTCTACTCTATTCTCAGAATAAACAATAAGAATTTCCTTCAAAATTGCAGGCCCATTATTTTGTTGGGTAGTTCATGAAGACATCTGGTCACCTCTTTCCATAGGAAGCAATGAGCTTGGGTTGGCTTGGCCAATGGTTTATATCTAATTGTTGTCATCAGACCTTAAGCTGTGTGGTCTACTCCTGACTAAAGTCACCTCATACTATCACCTTCTGAAGTGATATGTAAGAATATTTTAATTGCTTGCTGCTTTTAATGTAAATTGCTTTTAATGTGATTTGGATATATGCCATCCTGAAAGAGAGAACTAGGGATAGATATGCTTTCATAGTCTGATTACATTGTTTTATTGCCTAAGGTGAGAGTGGTTTCAATACAAAACTTGTCCTGCTATTTACTTTCAAACAAAAACATATAGCTTAGCATCATCCGCTCTAAAGTTAAAACAATCATTTTGACAAAGTTCTAAATGTAATTAGGTCCATATTGAATAACTCAATTTATTTAGTTAAGAGGAATAAAATTATCAATCTACCCTGGCAGATTCCAAAAAAAACCCTGTTACTCAAAATTTGTAACTTCCTAGAAGACTTAGAGCCTGAGTATTAAAAATTTAATTTTTAAAAAAATTTCCAGGCCATAATTACCTTAGGCATACTTTTTAGTGAAGAAGAGTAGAAGCATAACTGATATTCTTGTACCAGATCTGTTCTTTGAGAAAATTAAATAACTTTGATTATACAGATACCCTCTTGCTCAACTTTCATATGATAGTGGAACACCATTCATTCACGCTAAAGACTTGGTTAAGTCTTTAATTTCCATAAAAACTGTCAGTGCATTCCCTTACTGAACAAGCCAACAAATAATCATTGCAGCTTTGCTGTGTGCCAGGCATTCTATGTTAAGGATATAGTTGTGAACAGGATAGATAAATCTCTTGCTATCCCAGAAACTTTACTCATTGTAGAGGAATGTTGATCCTATCAGTGACTAGATAAGATCTACACTAAACAAAGAGAATACTTATCCTCCAGGCCCTTTCCAAGGAATGCCTCCTTCAATGGCCTACTAAGGAAAGCTGATTTTTATGGAGGAGCTTGTGAAAGGCATGATATCACTCATTCCTCTGCATGTCCCAAGCTTTATTCTGGATAAACTTGAACCATCACAAAGCTCCCTTTCCTTGGCCTTGTTTTCTAGACCATCAGAGACTTTCCATTACTGAACTGCATTTTGTTTTATGCCCTTGGTTTCCAAGGAAGAAGGCTATAAGAAATAGCTGGATGGAGTCTTTACATTTTATTTGTTTGGGAAATACAGTTAAGAGCATTGTTCTGTGTACATAAGAGTGCCACATATCAGAAATAGTTTTCTTCCCCTAAGGAACTGTTGCTTCTTATACTCTGGCAACAGTAATTAAGAAAATTAGGTTAAAAAAATTAGGAAGGAAATGAAAACAAGAAACCCACATACAAGTACACACAATCACACTCGTTAAACCACACGGCCAAATTCCTAGAGCACTACTCTTTCCACTTCAGGATCACACTGAGTATGCCATGAAATTGTGTTATTTTCATAATATTATGTCATATGTGCACAATGATTCTGAATTCTACTGGTAAAGTTTCAAACTTTAATCAGCACATGTTCTGATTACTAAACATTTCAATAACTTATCAAACAGAAAATAAAACTTACCTAACTCAATACATCCACCAATTCCCAGGAGAGATCCTGAACTATGATACAGTGGAAGGGTTATATAAATGATGTCATCAGAAGTACAACCAAAAGCCCATAATCCAGCAGACCCCTTTAAAACCTGCATCTGAGTAATCAATGCTGCTTTTGGTAAACCTGGAAGAAAATGTTTTAAAAATTATATATATAATATGGTCAAGCATGTATGAGGTCATGGGTTAAAAAAATAAATAAAGGAAATAGAGATTTGGACGGTGGTAACTCACAGAGCAGTAGACAGACACCTCACTTTCCTCCTCCTACTCTTTATAGGAGTAGGTAAAGGTGTGGTTTCTTTATCCAAGGATAGAAGGCCGTGAGGCCACACATTATCAGGCCCAAAGAGAACTAATATAAGTAGAAGTTGGCAGATTGAACACATACATAAACCCTCAGGACCAAAGGAAAGAAAAAAAGGAATTGGAGATGGCAGCAACAAAATTTTAGAAAAATAGATAGATGAGTGGTAACTGACACAGCAGCCCCAAGAAGCTGGAACTTCAGGTGAAGCCTAGAAGAAATGTGATTTGATCCTTCCAGAAAGGCCCAGGCACCTCAGAGAGTAGATTAATGTGGAACCATAAGCAGGGAGACTGGTTGAAAGTTATGTTTAAGAGCAATCAGTGCCTAGAATCCTGGATTTCCTCCTCCACTTTGGTAGAAGACCAAGATTATTCTCTGGAGAAGACAAACCTCTGAAAACAGGAAGAAGATGGGTTGAAAAGAATAGGAGAAATACAAGGAGTCTACATACTCCTCCAGCTCCTATCTGACACTTGACCACCAGAACATAGGCAGACAGATGTTACTCTTCAAGATTCTTGACTGAGGAATCTGAATAGCTCCCAAGAAAAAGCTGAAGGATCTTGACAGTCATGGATCCCTCAACAAAATGTCCCAAAGAAACCAACCAGTCAACCAGCCCACTGTAGGCACACAGAGCTTCTAGTCAGGATTTTGTTTTGTTTTTGCATAGCTGCACTTCTAAGCATGAACTGACAGCCAAGGATCAAAAGAAAAGATAAGAGACCAATATAAACCAACAGATAAAAAGGATGTTGGAGAAAACAAGCAAAGTAAACAGGAAATTTTTTAAAAAATTATAATATTCTGGTATGAGGCCACGATATATCACTAATACAAGAACAGCATGCTACAAAAAGAGGAATATTCAGAGAATACAAGGGCTGGAAGAAAAATCTCTCAAAAAGTAAATCACAAGGTAAGAGAAGGAAAATGAGATAGAAAAGTTTAGAAAATTACAGACCCAGTCCAGGAGGCCAGTCTCTAAAAACTAGATGTTCCAAAGATGAAAGAATGAACGAACAAACAAATGTAGCAGCAAGAGGTATCAGGCAGAAGGAACTGCAAGAAAGAAGGAAAAGAAAAGTGGAGGTAGAAATTATTTTTAAAAATAAGGAAAAGGAGTTCCCAGAACTATAAGACATGAGATTTTACACTGAAAAGACCTACAAATTTCCCGGCAAAATGGATAAATAAGACTAGCCCTAGGACAAGTCATGTTACAGACTACTGAGGACCCATAAAAATTCTAAAGTTTCCAAAAAAGGAAAATGAAACCAAGTTGCCTATGAAGGATCAGAAATTAAGAAGATTAAAAACTGCTCAATATATATACTGGAAGTCAGAAGATAATAGAGCAATGCCTTCAAAACCCTGCATAAGAACAATTTTACCTAGAATTTATACAAGCTATCATTCAAGTGTAAGGGTAGAAAAAAGGCCATTTTCAGACATGTTAGGACTCAAAACATATGTCCCATGACAGCTACTAAAAGCCATGCACTGACAAAATGAAGAATAAACCTAGGAAACAAATTTAAGATTCAGGTATTAAGGGATCAGAGAAAGGAAAGAGTGAAGAGAATTCCTAGTATAATGGTGAAGAATGACTGGGACAGTAAGAGAGCAACTGATCAAGACTGAAATATAGAGACGGGACTCTGGTAAGGAGGTAGCCAAGAAGATGGGCTTAACAAAATAGAAACTGCCTTCTCAATATCAAAAAGTGAATTACCTTTTTGTCCAAAGGTTGGGTGTAAACCAGTTATAGATATCTAGAAAACTAAGCAAGCAAACAAACAACACTATATTTTAAGTCATAAAAAGAAGTTGATCATACCTGTTGTTCCAGTGTGAAGGAAGTTACACATGAAAGGAAATAAATATAATTTTATTATGTGATATACCTCAGCCAGGAACAATGCTTACTAACTTTTGATACCATAAACACTGATACTGATCAAATACAAATTTATGATATAACAATATTAAAACTATTCTCAGATGAGAAAGTGTCTGCCATCAGAGAGAAAAAGAGTGGAGGGAGAGGGTGGGAGTGAAAGAAGACAAAATCCTCATCTAGCATCGTGAGAAATGAATAGTTACTTGATATTGAAAGTGCTAAAATACTAAATGCAGATGTTTTGAGGGAGCAGAAATAGCGGGGAGAGTGGGGTATTTTTCTTTAAAATTTCTAAAACAATAAGAATTTTCAACTCTCTGATTATTTAACTTTGACACAAAGAAATATCAAACAAAAAAATTAGCAGTGCTTTTGTTTTGGTCTGTTCTGCAAAGGCATACAAAACTCCTAGTATTAATATTGAAGAACCAAAAACTGTTAATAATCTGCACCGGCCTGTCTCTTTCGTGGAAAAGAGTGAAATGGTAAGCATTGTTTTGAAGACCAGAGTCACTTTTGATTTTTCACAAGGAAACTACCATAAAGACAAATCAGTTAAGTATCTTCTGTTGAACATTTTCGAAAATATCACTCTCAAAATTTTATTCTCTTTCAAAGTCCAAAGTCACACTGACTTGGCAAATTGACAAGTTCATTTATCAAAGCCATTCTGATCAAAGTGAAAAACAGTCTACTCGCCAGTAAAAGAGATGTTAGAACCGAATTATTATTATTATTTTAATTGAGGAAGATAAACCTTACTTATACAATGGTAGTTTTGCTTAAAATACAACCTGTGCACAGAAATCAGTGACAGAATATTTTTAATGTGTCTGAATCAAACACCCAATCATCTTCAAAGTAACTACAAAAGCCTACTTAGCCTAATATAAATACTATTCAATTTTTCCTAAGAAGCACTGAAGTTTAACATTTCTTTTGTACTCTCAAGCAATTTCACTACTCTTTTTTCTTCACTTATTTACCTAAAACAAAGCTCAGTTACTTGAATCTAATTTATATCTTCTCTCAAAACTGCAATGCCTTCAAGACTTCCTGTTTGTCACATGTTCCAATTGCCCTAATCAAAATCAAAACCTGTACTTTGCTTAACTTGCAGCTCGAATTTTGCTTAGGTTGAAATTTTCATACAAGAATATAGAGAGCTGTTTTAAAGTAGATTAAGTGATTTTTAAATACAAGAGGATAATAAGGAACTTTTTAAACGAATCTCTTCATTTTCTATTTCAGAAATCTAGAGGATCAGAGAGGCTTACAATTTTGTCAAAGATCACACACATAGCTACTGAGCTTGGATCTGGATCTTCAGACATTCCAGTGCACGTGATACTACCAAACCTTTAAGAATATCTTTTCAAATGAGATAATGCCCATGTGAACATAGTGGCTTACCAAGTTAGGGTTAAAGCAAGTAACCTTTTATCCAAGTTTGAAAGATCTCTGGTCTAAGCAGCTTAGGTCTTCTCAGATTCACATTTTCTCAGACATTTGGTGACTGCACATGGCAGAAAGTTGCCCAAAACTGCTGCTTTGCAAATACTTTCCACTCCTTTTAAGCCTGAGGAAGAAGATGATCATACCTGTAGTTCCAGAGGTAAAAATATAAAGATGAGTAGACATGAGGTTTGAGGTAGCATGACGGCTGCGTGGCACAGGCTCATCAGATGCTGTGTTCAGTTTTTCTGTGAGTGAATTTACACCTTGTGGAACAGAATCTTTCATCCCCCAAACACTAATATCTTCTGGGAAGACCGGAAGGATTTCTTCTATTGTTCCAAGCAAATCTGAAAACCAAAGAGTTAGGGACAAATAAACAAAACCTAAATCTGAAACCACTCAGCTTGTCTTTGTTTTTGTGTGTTTTTAAATTAAAGGCCACTTGGAACAGAGATAAAATGTAAGTACAATGCTGATTTCCTTCTCCTGTTGCATGAGTAATATCACAGCCATTATATGGTTCTGTTTCAACAAGACCAACTGAAAGGGAAATCTGGTTACCACCTGATTGAATCAATGTGAATAGGCCAATTCAGGCTGAATTTTGGGGGACTCCATAAACCAGATTATATTTTTTCTGATTTTTAAAACTAAATCTACTCTTTATACCCGGTTTTGAACCTAAATTCAGGATACTACATTAAATAGTTTTCTTGAAATATAGCTCAGTAACTAGCTATTCCAAAGGCCATCTGTCAGCTAAACAGTGACAGTTCTCTTATCAAGCAATACATTTGGGAGAACTCCCTGATGGCTATATAAATCACAGGAGCTTTGTGGTTCAGATACCATTTCAGGGCCAATGGTCAAGTAAGGAAATTGAGAGATGCCCTTTTCTCTGGAGCAGGAGAAATAAAGGTAAAAGCCTTTGAACACAAAAGGAGAAAAAGAATGACTTTCCTAAAAGAAGCTAAATTCCATGGTGCAGAGGAGGGTGTGAGCAGGCTGAGAGCACACCTGGCATCACAACAGTGGGATCGCAGGCCTGTGCAGAACCAAAAGCCAAGCCGAAAAGAAGGCAGAGGAGGGGGAAAGCCTAAAAAACTGGCGTCTTCAGTCCTGAAGGATTTAGTAGTCCCAACAGGATTAAGAGTCTGGGTTGAATTTCAGGCTTCGGAAAGGAAGAGGGATACTTCAGGAAGTATCTGCTGGAAGGATAACAAAAGAGCAACTGCTGAGGGAAGACCATGTTGAGTTAATCTGGGAGTTTGACCCAGACCTTCTTAACTTTGCCATTGATGTAAGAGAAAACATCATCTGTTCAGGAGAGTAACGATAGAGAAAAAGGGAGTTAGATAGAAGGTGGGACTGGGTCCTTGAGGAAGAAATATCACCTATTAAGGTACCCAGCACACCCGGTATACAAAAGAAACAGATCATCACCATTCCTGTAGTCTTTTGTACTATCAAGGCATCACTTTTTTTTTCCCTAGAGAGACATGCAGTTATTTATATTCTTTAAGCTCTTTTAAATTTAGCACTCCTTTACTTTAACATGTATTTCTGGAAGTAATGTGCAACTTGTATATTCCACATAGCTGCTCCAATTTTATTTCCTTATTCCTATAGTACCCCAAATTCTTCTAAAATATAAGGGATTTCTGAATGCTATATTAATTATCTTAAAAATCTACATTAACGTCCTTGGGCATACTGAACAGGACCCCACTGGATTTTTGGAGTTAATGTAGTTTTCAGTATAAGACATCATTTTTAAATCTAAAGAATTTAGATCTTAATCTAAGATCTAAAAAGAGGTTAACCAAACAACTCTGTCTTCAGATTTGTAGATGTTTTGTTAATCTACAACTTTTAAAAAAGGTTAAAGACAGACTGTCATGGTAAAGTTTTCCAAGATATCTTCTATTATCAGATAAAAGAGGCCACAGCCCCCTCAATTTGTATTATGTGAGATTGCTATAGATTAATGATTTTCTGGTGTGCTGGTATGTCAGTCTTTCAAAACTGCTTAACTTACAATCAGAAATTAACTTAGGCCTGCAGAGTAATTTCAACCTTTTATAACTATTTCTGAAATATTATAACTGTACCTAGTAAAAGCACTTCACCCAAACATTGATTAAAATGTCTCTCATACAGCCACAGACATATCTGTTCACTCACACAGGCACTATCTACTGAGTATTTGCTATGTGTACGAAGATGGTTGGGAGGGAAAAGGGACTCAGGGTGGACACAGATGGGGGGTGGGGGTGGTTAGATCAATACCTTAGAGGTGTGTGGTGAGGAAACCAGCTTGACAGGAACGTAAGTCATCAGTGAGAGGGGCAAGGAGAGGAAGATCAGGAATCAAGTCAATAAATTCAGTTTTGGAGTTTGGAATAATGACGGCTCCATTGGCAGAAGGCAGAAGGGCAAGGGAAATCGTATTAAGTAGATTTTTTTTTTCCGTTTTAGACAGTAGGCACTTTAGAGAGTGGGCATTCGGTTGTAGACAGCCAGAGGTACAGGACAGGATTGAAGATTTCCTTGTATAACACGGGGGACTGCTAAGAAAAGAGACACATGCCAGGTCCTATGCTAGGCATTTTAACATGTAATTCATCTCACATTTCTTGTAACAACCCTGGGGTAGATATATGTGTTCATGAAGAAACATACAAGAGGTTAATTCATTATACCTAGCTCACAAGCTGGTTAACAGTAGAGTTGATATTCTAATCCAAGTCTAAATTATTAAAACCTATACATTACATTGTAAAAGAAATCAATAATAAAATATAATGTTATTAAATGTAAAATATACTGTGGTCAGAATCCTCAAGTACATGCAAATAAGGGCCTTTCTAACTAAAGAAATTATATTTTTCTGAGTTTTTTATAAAACTTAGAAAATAACCACAAGCTATATTCTGCTTTGAATCTGTATTCATTAATCATTTTCCTGGAAACATAATTCAGTATCTGGTTGGTTATCTCAAAAAAGCCATCTGTCAGTGGCTGTTTAGACCTACTATAAAGCAATAAATTTTGGAAAAACCCATGATTTACTTCCTCAAAATCCGTAACCCAAATTGATCACAAAGAAGCAGCAAGAGACATATGTCAAACAGAACTAGGCAGTTAACAAATAAAACCTGCAAGAAAACTGGAAAGAAACACAGGAAAAGATAAGAAGTTGATAGGTCTGGTGAGGGTATTTGGAACTTCACAAAAAATTTTTTCTGTCTTTTATTTCTGTAATAAATCCACATAAAAGAAAATGTAAGAGTCCAGGTAAAATACCTAGTTCCACTGAGCATACATAGCATACTTGCCATATACAGATTACTTTGACGAGAAGGAGAAGAAAAAACCACAAGGAATGCTGTGGAGAAAGACAAGTAAGAAATAAATGAAGAAAAGCAGGACAAGTAAACTATTTGGATCTTCCTCTTTTTAAAAAAAAGTTTTGGTTATAGATTTCATTTTAATGACTCCTTTGGTGATTTGAACGTAAGAGTCGCTGAATTGACTCATTTTGTTATATTAATATAAAATCCCTCATCTGGAATTGTAAATTAACAGCACAAACTTTTCTATGTTCTGAATGTGTAGGTCTAAATTGGGGACATAAATGCAAAGAAAATTACAATATGATTAAAAATGTCTCCAAATCTCTGTTGGAATTACAGAGTCTAAAAAAATAGTAAGGTTTTACAAAGAGTGATATCTTTTAAAAGAAAAAGGAAGTGAGCAGATTCCTAGGAATCAGAGGAGATATTATCCCATTTTCTTCACATTTTAAAATTAAATTGATTTAGCTGAGACATTTAGAATTCCTAAATACAATTCTGTCTCATAAAATTACTTATCTCTTTAATAGTGATAATGGGTGGGTATGATGGAAATTGAAATTTTAAAAAATTAAAAAGCCAAGGAGAGGAAAATAATCATTATTTACTTACCACTGTCATCTTTCTTAATAAAATGAAAAATTTTAGTGTCATTTAAGAGTAAATCCCAAATATTAAGTCCTGACACAAATTAGTATTTGTTTAAATATACTTTAGTGAAGTGTACTACCATTAAACTGCAGAAGTGTAAGTGCCTCAAAAGAATGATGTGTATCCTAAAATTATCTTATACTGCATAAAACAAGCTAATTCTTTTAAAGGTATCGGGAGAGGGATCATTTGCTTATAGCGCCCAATGAATGACATTGTCAGTCATTTAAATTCCTAAGTATTCATAAACCTAATACAAAATTTAGCTACAAATGGTTCACTTGAGCTTCCATACTCCAGCTCAATATTCATAAAATATCCAAGGAGAAATTAAGGATATCACCATATGCTTAAATCTATTGTCCTACTCCTTAGAGCAGCTCCACAAGCTTGCCATAGAATACAAAGGAAGGCTATGGTTTCTAAGGAAATTGATGCTTAAATAACCAATATCCTGAAGCAATTCATATCAAGATGTAGACACTAATACTTCATATCAGGCACTCAGACTCATTTCATCATGAATAATATGCCAGCTATTTTTAAAAATATTAGTTTATTAATAATCATAATAACTTTAAGATGTACGTGTTATCTCCATTTTAAGGAGATTGATATAAAGAATCTGAAGGTCAGAAAAATTAACCAATCTGCCTAAGCTAATATATAACAGAGCATATATTTGAATTCAGGTGTACTGGGCTCCAAAATCTACACCCTGAAGTTTAAGACCTATACTATATTGTCATTCATTGTAATTATTTTCAAAATCAGATCACTATAAAATTTAGTGAATAATTTTTTGCCTTTTCCATTGATAGGTAATCCAAGTTATCTCATCCCACTCAATTCTCTGTCTAGTTTTATTCTTAAACCGTAACTTTCCATTATTGCTGCTTTATAAAATGTTTTTGTAGAGCTGGTTCTGCTAGTATTCTCTCATTAATCATTATTATTTCAAAAGTTTCTTTGCTAATTTCAACCATTATTCAATACAAAGCTTACAATCAGGTTGTAAAAACTGTGTTGTTCTGATTCACTTTGGAAATGAAGAGAATTAATTTGTTTTTCCTCATTGTGGATAGTACATGGGCTTTACCAACAATAACCAAAATGCATTAAAGAATATAGTTTACTTGACTTGGCTTTTAAACTGTATTATTTATGAAGTAAAAGATAATTTCAAACTGCCATTGTTATTTTGTAGATTTCCTACCACTGTAAAATAAAAACAAATAATATTCTTAGAAAAATTATAAATCAAAATATGTATTTAGGTAGTATGAGGTTTGATTTCATGGGTCAACTTGGCTGGGTTGTGGTGACCCCTTGACTGGTCAAGCAAACACTGGTCTGCTTTTTGCTGTAGGGGTGTTCAGTGGATTGCATCTACAACAGATTATATCTACAATCAACAAAGGAGATTGCCCTCAGCAATATGGGGAGTCTCCTCAACCAATCCTTTGGAGACCTTAAAAGAAAGAACTGAGGATTTCAGAAGTCAGACAGAAGAATTTAGAGGAATTTGGACTCACTTCAGCAACACCTTATGAGAGTTTCCAGGCTGAGACCTGCTTTACAGAATTCAGACTTGCCAGCCCCTCACAATTGCATGAGCCAATTTGCCAATTCCTCATAATAATAATAATAACATATTGTTATATATTAATATATATATATTCTGTGTATGCTGTTTCTCTGGAGAACCCTGACTAATACAAACAGCCTATAATATGATACCCGTTGAAGGTATCTGAACGTCTCTTCATCCTAATAAAAAGCCAATAAAACTCACTTCCTCTATTCCACTTGGATTTCTTATTTGTTATTTGTCAAGTTAACTTAAAGTTTTGAGAATCTAATTTATTATTCATTTAGCAGGTCATATTCAGGTACGGCAAAATAAATATATTTTTCTTAAAAAATTAATGATCTTACATTAAGTATTGGCTTTATTCTCTATTAATGGGAGCAGGAATTGAAGTCTGTGAAAAAGAAGTGACAAATGGGAAAAGTTAACATCTAGGAAATAGAGGACTCTCCTAGAATGGGCTCCAATCTATATTGTGGATCTACTCTATTTATGAAAGCACATCATGTATTGCAAAATATTAGAATTCCTGTTGATTCCTTAGAGTATGGACTTTTCAACCAGATGGATCTGGATTGAAGCGGTGCTTCTTCTGGGTTGAAAAGCTGCTAGTTGTGTGGTCTTGGACAAGGCGTTTCATTTCCCCAAGCCTTCATTCCTCATCTGAAAAATTACTCTCTACAAGTCATAGAGTTGTTGGGAGAATTAAATGATATACACAAGCCATTCGTTATGGTGTCTGGCACATAGTCCTTTCTCTGTTGATGGCGGCCATTGTTGTTGTTTTATTATTATTACTAATGTTTGTCATGATGATGATCATGATCATTTAATGAGCTCACACTTATTATACAGAGAACTGAGAGCTGAATGAAGGAGATCATAGGGACCAAAGGGAGAGGAGATCTAGTCTGTGACACAGATATGGACTCCAGGTCCCTCTATAGGTAAAGTGCTCCTTGGGATACTGGTCTGTTCTGTTTCCAAATCAGACCAATGCTCTTCCTCCTCCTACTGAAGAGTGTATAGCTAGGCAGGGATGAGTTGGGACTCCATTCTTCCAAGTATCAACATTTTCAAGAAATGAGATATAAAAATTAATGTATGACAAGTGCCCAGGTCTTTCCGTTGTGATAACATATTTTCCCTGAAACAATTTTATTGGTTGTCTTGAAACTGTGCACACAAATTTGTAAGTGAGTTCATGTGTTCACTCCCTGATATCCTAGATCTTTTGGGAAGCAGAGAGTACATTTTTTATAAGCAAAATTCTTCAAGAAAATTAAAAGTAGAAAGCTGCATTTGACATTGTTATTTCCAACATATCCAATGCCAATTAATAATTGCTAAAATGGGATCACAACAGCATGTGATATCTGGCTTGCTATTTTTCAATGACAAAGTAGTGAAAATTGAAAAGAATAAATACTGAACAAAGCCTTCTAGACTCATCAATAAGTAAATCATATTTTTTCACAGGCAATTCAAAACAGGCAAGATACAGGCCCCATTTCAAGTGGTTAGCTATATTCCACATACTCTCTTTGTTATAAATGGCAGAAGAACCTTCCTCTTGGCCAGAGAAGAGCTAAATGACTAGCTCCTAACTTCTGTCTGACAACATTTCAGTCCTGACAACTGATGGTTTGGAAGTAGGTTGACCACTGCTACCGGGAAGGACAGGACAGCCTCTTAAAGGGAATTCATTAGAATTGTGTGAAGTGTGCCTGGGTCTCTCTCCTTATAGCACTGTGCCCACAGCAACTCCCAGCCCAAGAGTGCCAGTGCAAAGACTGAGCTCTTACTTTACCAGTCTGTCTCTTCCACTGTGCAATTATTATTATTATTTTTTTAAAGATTTATTTATTTATTTATTTATCCCCCAACCTTGCTGCTTGTGTTTGCTGTGTCCATTCACTGTGTGTTCTTTCCGTGTCTGCTTATCTCGCCCTTGCTGTGAGGTCCTGCTGCATCAGCCCACCGTGCCGTGCAGGCCGGCCAACTCTCACAAGGAGGCCCCAGGAAGCGAACCCGGGCCTCCCACATGGTAAACGGGAGCTCTATCGATTGAGCCACACCCGTTTCCCTCCACTGTGCAATTAAAAATAATGATGGCAGCTACTTATTGAATATATATTATGCTCCAGGCACCCTTTATATTTAATTCACATAAGACCTGATGATATTTATTGAGCATCAGCTAAGTGATCACAGTCAGTCGACTGCCATGTTTGTCTGACTCCAAGGTGTGTATTTCTCCCATTCAGTCTTGCCACATCCCTGAGGAGGCACAACTTCCCTTTAAATTGATTTTGTTCCTGCCAGTATTCAAGCAACACCCCCTCATGGTAAACACACATTCAGCAGGTGATATAAATAAAAACCCAGCAAGCGTCCCCATGATTAGTAAAGAAAAGCTATGCATGCATCAATGCCTAGAATACTGTCTTCTCCAGCTCATGAACCACTGAAGCAACTTAAACTTCCCATCAAAATTAATTATTTTCTTTTGGAGTGAAGGTAGTCTTTGAACTAGCTAAGTCTAAAACGGAAAAAAAAATGCAAATCAGTCATTTTACTAAATACAAGCAAAATTACAGAAATGCTTTAATAGCTAAAATACATATGTAAGGCTATTGATATAAGATTGTAAAGTTCACCCAAGCCATACATAATATCTATCTGAATACAAAATCCTTAATAGAAAACTTAAGAGGTTTTATTTTTCTCTAACTCTTCCTCGTGATCTTCATTTTATTATTATTTTTTACTTTATAATACAGTTTTAATTAATTATTGAACAAATTTTATGATTACTTCATGTTTTCGTAGATGGGCCATGTTTATCTCACATTTTTGGATACACTGTATGCTCAGGAAAATGTATTTATTGTAATCCAGAGGATAAAAGTTCTTTTTTATATCCTTGGCAGAGTGTTATTACATGACATATACAATTTTCATACGCAACTCTAATTTCTGAATACTTTATGAACTATGTGAAATACTGAAAACTGCTTACTGAAGTTTTCCCATCTTCATTGCAGTTTTCCACATGATATTTATAAATATTTAAATAATATTTATTGCAAATATTCTTGCTGTCCTGATTTTGTGATAATCAGGGTAGGCCAAACATTTACTATATTAGAAACCATGCATGTGTCCCCAGACCTAGTTTTCCTCCCTAGGTCTGGTTTTTAGAATGCTGGTGATAAACCAAGCCTGATTTATTATATGACCATCCTGTATGGGAAATGACTGTAACTGTAGGTATCTTTGGTCAACCTTAAGAGATATAGCAGGGGGCGAATGTGGCTCAAATGATTGGGCGTCCGTCTCCCATACGGAGGGATCTGGGTTTAATCCCCGGGACCTCCCAGTAAAAGTTAAAAAAAAAGAAAAATATAGAAAGTGTGAGGGCCACCAGGCCCTGTGCACAGGTACGCTGTCAGGCCCTGCATGCAGGTGAGCCCCCCAGGCCCCATGCGCGGGTGTACCGCCAGGCCCCGCCGAGCCGCGCAGCAAGATGATGACATAACAGGAGAGTGACACAAGGGAGAGCCAAGATGAGACGTGCTGAAATACCGGTAGGACGCCTCTCTCCCACATCAGAGGTTCCGAGGATCGAATCCCAGTGAAGACAGAAGGAGAAGGATGAGAAGAGAGGGCAGGAAACGGACACAGAGAGTCCCAGCGAATGGACAGAAAAACAGCAAAAAGGTGGGGCGTGGGGGCGATAAAAATGGATAAAAGTAAATAAATAAATAAATATTTTTTAAAAAAAGTATAGGGGAGTAAGATACGGACTATAGTTAGCAGTACTACTTTGACGATGCTCTTTCATGATTTGTTAACAAATGTTTCACAACGATGCAAAGTATTTGTGGTGGGGTGATGTGTGGGAGCCCAGTATGATGTTATGCATGTTTGTTTGGTAAGTTCACAATGTTTACTGAGCACTTATTGTTTATGTATGTTCAAGTATGAATGACATACTTCAATAAATTGTTTTTAAAATGAAAAATAAATAAATAAATAATATTTATTTAATACAGAGTATTTTAGAAGGAAAGTAGAAAATTGTAAATAAGAACATCCACCTTGACCAGGAAAAGAGTTAAGATGTGGAAGGTTATGGGATGAGGATTAGTATGATAGGTTGCAGAGACCATAGAAAACCTGACAGCAAAATGAGAATGTGTTGAGAACTTACTTCTTTTCCTGATTTTAACCCCTCCTCCCCTTTCCTGATATTTTCAGAGTAATGAATGAGAGGGTGGCCATATGTAGGAAGAAGGTCATATTTTCACATCAATTTTAGTAATATTTTATATTTGGGGTTCTTATGTAACATGTACTAAAAATTAATAATTTACTAAATAGCAGTCATATAGATCTACCACAGCAATGAGAGACAAAATTTATTGGGACCTTAATGGATTTATAGGAATTCAAAGATATACGGTAAAGAATGGGTGTCACCAAAACAGCATCATTGGGCTGCTGCAGGACCATCTCACAGGCACTATTTGCTTTACTGAGTTCACCATGATTCAGGCTGTGGTCGTCAATCTTACAGGTCTACAACTTGATTTTGCCAATGTCTTAGAATTCACTGAACTTCAATAAGTGGAATTACACCAACTATATCATAAGACTTGAAAATCACAACTTCCAGGTGCAGGAAATCAGAAAATGCAGGGTAGTATTGTCACTAATATTAATCGATTTCACTGGGTGAATTATTTTACAAATGCACCAAGGAAATGAAGTCATACCACAATCTCTCAAAGACATCATTTCATCCAAAAATTTTGTGAAAGAGCTGATAAGTGCCTTCATGTTCTTTCTTCTGTTTTGAAATCATGGAGAAGAAAAGGGAAAGGAGGAAGGAGATCTGGGGAAATGTATAATGAACCCTCTTGATCTTTGAAAAGCAGATACCTTTATGGTCAGACACAAGTCATTTGGAGAAATACAATGGCTTGATTGTTAACTGGAACATTTGCCCTGCACAGTCTGAATGCAACAGTTCATGAAAACTAACAATGCAAGGCTGCATGCATTATTGTATGTTTATAGAGCTGACATAGGATATTTACTTCTTGTGAACTATCAGAGAAACCTGAAATCTTTCAAAATAGATTGGCACATAACTTACTATTAAATCTAAAGTATATGTGGTATATTAAGAATGAAGAGAGAGCAAAAATATGTGTGTGCATGTAAATCCAAAACCTTGTAGATGTCTAGTATGTATAAAGCATTTTCATCTTTTAGGGTGTTGTAATTCTAACACTTGACAACACATATAAAATAACATAAAAAAGAAATCCCAGTGATATTTCTACTCTCAAAACTAGTTACCAAAGGGCCAGTGGAGAGTGGACAATTTATTAACAAAAATATCCAAGTAAATACAAAGTTACCAATTGCCCATAAGTAATTGTTTTTATTAGGTCATTCATTCATTTATCCAGGCAATAAATATTTACTGAACATCTCCTTTGTGCTAAGTACTAAGAATTTAGCAGTAAACAAAACAAACCTCCTCAGCTCAAAGAACTCACATCCTAGTTCTTGGATTACTCCTCAAGGCTACACAAATATCTGCTTGTGAACTGGCTAACAGAACTTTACCATCACTGAGTGATAGTAAATAGCCATAGCTTGAGGCAGAAGGGTTCAGTGTTAAAAGCAATGAGTGAAGGTAGATGGATGGAAGGCAAAAGAGGAAAGGAAAGGGGATGCGGGGAGGGTCAGGAGGGAAGGGAGAGGAAAGGAAAAGATGGAGATGAAGAAATGAAGAGGAGAAAGAAGCTGAACCAAACAGGCGCTAAGAATGAGTATCAGAAAATCTGAAGTCTAGGCCCCATCCTGCCTCTCCTAGATGTGTGGATTAGAGAAGGTTACCTATCCACTCAAAATCATGCTTTCCTCATCTTTAAAATAAGGCAAATATCTACCTCTCATAGCTGTGGTGAGGATCAAAATGATAGTATGTGTAAAAACACTAGCAATGTATAATGTACTTTAAAATGGAAGGTATTATTATTATTATTATTGCTAAATCTGTCAAAGGATACAGAGATAATTACATACAATTTTTGAAAATGGTATACAGACATCCCAACATTTTTCTCTTTGTTCTAAGTAAAGAGAAAAGCATAAATAGGTAGATGATAATCTTGGAAACACATATGATTAGCAACACCAGAGTTGAAAGATTGGGGGAAAAGAACTACGTTTAATCTAAGCCCTTTAATCTAAGTCCTATTTAATTTTCAATAGGCATTAAAATATCCCAGGAATACCGGTAAGTCTACTCTAGTCCATAATTTTTTTTTTTTTTAAGATTTATTTATTTATTTATCCCCCCCTTGCTGCTTGTGTTTTACTGTGTCCATTCACTGTGTGTTTTCTCCGTGTCTGCTTATCTTCCCCTTGCTGTGAGGTCCTGCTGCATCAGCCCACCACGCCGCGCAGGCCGGCCTGCTCTCACAAGGAGGCCCCGGGAAGCGAACCCGGGGCCTCCCATATGGTAAACGGGAGCTCTATTCATTGAGCCACACCCGCTTCCTCTAGTCCATAATTCATTCCCCAATCCTGAGGATTCTGGGCTGGTGATGCCCACTCCATGTCTACTAAGGACTTATTATTGATTCTAGCAATGGAAGAAGTTACAACATTGATGTGGAGCCAGTGGCCACTGGAGACTCTGGGGGCAGGGAGAGGGAAAAACAGGTGTAATATGGGGCCATTTTCAGAACTTGGGAATCATCCTGAATGACTTTGCAATGACAGATATAGGCCATTATGTGTCTTCCCTTAACCTACAGAATTGTGTGGGAGAGAGTGTTAATTACAATGTAAACTATAATCCATGCTCAGTGGCAATGCTCCAAAATGCATTTATCAATTGCAATGGATGTACCACACTAATTAAGGATGTTATTTATGTGGGAAAATGTAGCAGGTATGGAGAACGGGGCATATGGGAATCCCCATATTATTTATGTGACATTTATGTAATCTAAGTATCTTTTAAAAATTAAAAAATATATTAATATATTTTTTATAAAAAATATAAAATATATCCCAGGAAAATTTAGGATGCCACTTCACATGTCTTCTAAAGCAAAACCACACAGATATGATACAGCGTGCGCAAATCACTTCTAGTGTTTTACACAGCCTGGAGTAAATGAGAACTGTTTATATTATTGTTAATGACAATAACAACAAAAATAACATTTGCCAGGTGGCTTAGCTGATAGCTTTTCCTTTTCTTTGTTCTGGAGACAGAGTTAGCAGACACCTGCCATGACTGAAACTGCCTACCCCATGGACATTATCTGCCCTGGCCTTTAAAACCTGTTTGAAACTGGTTCTATATAATTTCTGAAAAATAAAATTTTGCTAAAACATACCAAAATAAAGTGTTCCAAATATAGTACTTGTCTTTTTTATAGCTAACACCAAATTAGGTTGTAGCAGCAAAGTCCAAATTAGATTCCCTACTAAAAGTCCCAGGATGACTCTGTAATAATAACAGCAATTATTCCAATTCACCAAGGAGCCAGTTAGCACTATACTAACCACCTTACAAAAGCTATGTCACTTAATCCTCATAGTTACACTAAAGTACATGGTATTTTCCCCATTTTACAAATAAGTTAAATGAGGCCCAGGGTTGTTGTTGATCTTATCTACAATCACACAGCTAACAGGAGGCAGACCATAAGGAATCCAGATTTGTTTGGTTTCTCTCTGTCTAAACCACTTGACCATCTTTCTACCTCTGTTCGCTCTTCCTGGGGATGCAATGATATAAAAGTACATCTCAAACAGAAACACACAATGAGAATCTAAGAATTCCAAATTTTCAGGTTCTAAAAATATGTGAATATATTCTTTACCAATGAGACTCAAGATGCCAAGAACAGTTATTTGGGTTGAGAATTTCAAATACAGAAAAAGTGACAATGCCCCAATGCCCCAAGCTCTTACAAAAAAACTACTAATTGATAATAATGGAATTCATCGTCAAAAAATATGTAATGTATATGTTTTGGTGTTACCTTATAAAGAGCAGTGAGTAAGATTTATTGATTTTTACAGCTACCTATTTATTAAGCAAATCAACCAAATGGTTTCAGCTTAAAATCCCAGCTTTCCAAAGTGGCTTTTTATACAAAAACTGGCTGTTGGTGATTTAAAACAAAAACAAAAAAACAAAACAAAGAAACAACGCAATTAGGTATTGGTAAGCAAAGCCAGAGCTGGCACAAATAATACCATGAAATTAATTGGTTCTAATTAAACAACAATTCAGTCAACAGCAAAGTTTGAGTGCTCTATTTTGAGAGGTAAGCAGCCCTCCAGACCTTAAGGGGAATCCCTTAGAGACGGGGTCTGCGATGCTTCTCAGGTTGCCGCAACATCATTGCCACCAAAATCTTTTCAGTGATACTCTGGCCCTCTTTGTTTTCTCTTTTCGCTTTATCAATTTTTGGCTTTGTCAACTGAAGTTAACATTTGTTCCAGAAACTCGGCAATCTAAATTACATTGAGCAATAATGTGGGAAGTGGGATCAAATGTCATAGTATATCAGAAGATATATCCTGCAACATTCACACTTTCATTTGCCTCTGCACAAGTGGTAAACATTGTTTCAAAAAGTTATCAAGGAGCAAATGTAGCTCAAGCAGTTGAGTGCCTGCTTCCCACAATGGAGGCCCCAGGTTCAGTTCCAGTGCCTCCTTAAAAACAAAGAAACAAACAAGCAAACAAATGAAAAAATCATCTCAGGGGAACCGATTTGGCTCAGTGACCAGCTTCCCACATACGAGGTCAGGGGTTTAATCAGCCCCAGGACCTCAAAAAAAATAAAATAAATAAATAAATATATATATATATATATATATATAAATTCTGTATGATGTGACCCATTTATTCTACTTATTGTTACTGTACAAAGAAACTTTACTACACTAGTGAGCCTCTTTCCAAAATTCAACCTTGGAGAGCATGATTGCTGAGTGAAAAAATAAACACAAATTACATTAACACAAGGAAGGTAGGTTTTCTGGCTCTTCACTATTCCAGTGTAAACAAAATAAAAATCAGTACTCGAGAGTAAACGTTTTGCTACTTTATCAGGTCACAAGTTGAGCTGGGAGGACAATGGGAAGTAGGAAGAATGATAGCATTGAAGAACTAACCTTTTTCTCAGTCGATTTCCTACTTCATTATTTTGTGGTGTGCAAACCTTATATGATAAAAGATACCTGGAAAGTTCCATACATTAGGGACTACTGGTACATAAATGTAGATTACTAGTTCATACTGCTCTGTGAATCTAAAAACTTTATATGAGGTAGTAGTATGCATCTATTAATCCAAAATACTCACCTGTTTTCACTAAGGTCCTTGCCATGGAACCTTTCTCACACACCCTTCCCCCACCTCCCCCCCCCAGAAGGATATACATTTACCTTTTATATTATACCAAATAAGTATCATTTTTCATAATTCAATTACTTTTCATCAAGCAATCATCTTCCTAAGATATTTTTAAAATGTCAATTATTCATGGAACTAGCCAAAGATTTTTTTCTTCAAACTTCAGTTTGAATATGTGTATACAAAGCCATCTTAACTACTTTGTCAGAACTGGTAAAGTTTAGATCTTTAAAACACAAAGTTTAGAACACAAGTTCCATCTCTCTGTGATCTTGGAATTACTGAAGGTACCAATAAGCAGGAAAATTGGCCCTCTCCTAGAAGAGTAGCAAACAAGATTTCATAAAAGTTTGCAGACCCTATCTTATAATAGGTTTTTTGTACCTATAAAGTGATTAGCCCCAGGGGATTAAACCACCAGTCACAGGATTTTAAAACCATTCTGTACCCTTTATAGGCACATTTCATAGGTACCCAAAACATTAGTTGTGAACTGCTCTAATGAAAGAGGACAGGAAGGCAGACAAGGTTGCCATCCTATACAGGCAGATTACACCCCATACTCTACCTGCACCCACGACCAGGGCCCTGGGTTTGCAGCTGAGGATGCAATGAAGGAGAGAGTTGGCTCGGATGTTGGAGTTGAGGAAAGCCACCTTGCAGCCCAACTTGGCCAGGCCGAACCAAACATGAATGAAATCTGGCTCATTGCTCATCAGAAGGGCCACGGTGTCCCCCCTTTTCAGCGTGGAATGGTTCAGAAAAACATGGGCCACTTTGCTACTCCTTTTGTCCACATCTTGGTAGGTGTAAGTGTCTCCGTCATAGATGATGAAAGGTTTCTGGGGCTGCCGCTTAGCCTGGCTCAGGAATCTATCTAGCATAGTGACCAGTTCCCCTCTCGGTCTGTACATTAACAGCCGAATTCCATAGCGCACCACCTTCAGCAGGAACCAGAAGTCAGCCCAGAAGTAAGGGAACAGGATTTTCTGCACAAAGTGCAGGAAGACCACTCCAGCCCCTAGTCCTGTTAGCCATGACAGAAGCATGGGGACGGCTGGATCAGAAGGCAACTCTGATCCAAGTCCGACCTGCGTCCTTTCTCCCAGGCTCAGGAGACCGCCGGTCCTCACTGCTCAGGGCTGGCACCACCAGTTGCTTACCAACCTCTCCGGGGAAGTTCCTACGGAACAGAATCAGAGGTCTGTACGGAGGAGGTCGCTCCAAAGACTACTGGGGATAAGGCTTGGGATGCGATCCGGCTGCAGACCGAAGCAACTTGGTCCTGCGCGTAACGAATGCGGGCACCAGCAGGGACTTTGGAATCTACCAGACCCAGCCCAGCGCCCTCCCCTCGAGCGAGCCCCGACAGCGGCCGCACCCTGCCGGGTTCTCCTGCACTTTCTAGCCCTCTCTTCGGCGGGCTGGGTCAGTCTTCGACCCACTGCAGCCATAAGCAAACCCCACCACTCTCAGGAGAAGCAGGTTCATGGGACAGATTCTCTCCGTCCTCGGGGTAGCCCGTCTCGTGGCTGAGACTGGAGGCTGAATTAAAGCCAGGAGAAGCTGGGGTGGCCACAGCTGAGAGCTGCTGCCCCGTCTCATTTCGCCTAGCCCGAAGCCGCTCAGGGTCTCGGGGCCACGCCTCGCCCCTGGATGTCTCCGGAGCCCACGGGATCTCCGACAACGCAGCGTCGCCCCCGCACCGCCCACCGCCTCTTGGCACCCGCGCCCCGGGCTACCTAGCCGGTCGCCGGGGAACTCACCTCAGACGCACCGGGTCCCCGCTAACTGCTCCCAGGTGGCCGCCGCGCCCGCAGGAAGGTGCTGCCCCCCACCGCAGCAGCAGCTCCCCCTCCGAGTGTCTTTGGGCTGGTGTATTCCTCCCCCGAACTGCAGTGAGGGTGTCGCCCGCCTCCTTCCCGCCTCCAGCCTCCGGGCCAACCCCAGGCGCTGCCTTAAGGCCGCTCCCACAGCCCGGGCGCCCTCGTCGGCTCTTCCCTCGGCTCGCGTCCCGCCACACGGGCTTGTGTGTCTACTGGCCGGCTCGGACTTCAGGAACAAGGCCCGGGGCCCTTCGGTCTGGACGGAAAGCCAGAGAACTCGGAAGGCATGCTATGAAAGGGAAAGAGAAGGAACCAGGCCGCTGGAAATGGGTCGGGGGAGGCCCGCTGGGCCCTGGCAAGACTGGGAAGGTGAAAGATTATTGCAAGAGATCATTGGTTGAATCAGCAAACAAATAATGGGAACTAAACAAGATGCCTTAGGGGCGAAGTGAAGAATTAAAAATCTGCCTTCAAAATTTGGTGTGTGTGCGTCTGTGTGTGTGTGTCTGTTAGATGGGAAAGATTATATTTATGAATTAGATCTGAGAATGAAATTTTCTGAGGTAGAAAGGAATATTTGTGTGCTTTTTTCATAAAACATCATAAACTTGATTTGTTTTCCCCATATTATTTTGAAATTATATTCATAGGTTAGTCTTTACATTTATACTTGGAATTCTGTCTTTAGAGTGCCTGCACAGTCTTTTAAACAGATTTTCCAAAAATATTGATTGATTTTGGAGTTTAAGTCTATATTCACACCCGTATTTAAAAATAAAAACAAAGTATAAAATGATGACTATTTTTTGTCCTTAAAAATAAGATTTTTTCTTCTTTACTTAAGTCCTTTAAAGAAGTATAAGGACTTCAAAGTAAGAATTATAATGAGACTGGGCAGAGAGTGGAAATGAGGTAATTGAAAGAGCAACAAAATTGTACTCAAAGATGAAATTTTACTAAAGAAAAGGAACTGAGGGACATTTAATTAGGCATTCTTTCTTACCAGGACAGCATCATCTCAGCTTCTTACTTTTAAGAAGTATGCATAAATGGTTAATTGCACTTACTGAAAATAATTAAGCATTGCCTTACATTGTCAGGCTTTTCCCCCTTCTGTCTTATGGTCTGCAGTTGAGTTCTAGTTAACCTCAGTTTTCCTAATAAGAGAAAAACTGATAATTCCAAAGACAGACTCTAGTTCATTAACCAGAAAATGATTACTTTGAAGTCACAGTGAAGAGTCCAGAAGTAACATATCTCCTAAAACCCTTTTGTGAGATTGAAGAAAAATATTTTCTACATTTATTCAGCTCTGGTCTTCTCAATTCAGAAATATTTTTCAATAAAAAAAAAAAGTTTGTATCAAGTAGTTTACAACTTAAAATACATCTTAGAAACATTATCCTTTTCTGTCCTAGTTCTAGCCTGATTCAGTCATTTACCAGAAAACATTTGTAACAAAGAATAGAATATGAAACAGTTGATCTCAGAATCTCAAACTTTTGGATTTCCAGTACAGATAAAATCTGCCCTTGCCCAGTGGGGGGGAGAAATGGCTATAGCAACATAGGTTTGTCATCTTTTTATTTTTAAATTAAAAAACAGTAAGCATGCATTACAACAAATAAGTTCTGTTGCCATTGTTTACAAAAGGAAAGAATTTATTTCAACATTAAAATGAAGCACAGGGAGCAGATATGGCTCAAGCGGTTGGGCGCCTATTTCCCACCTGGGAGGTCCAGGGTTCGGTTCTGATGCCTCCTAAAAACAACAACAACAACAACAACAACAAAACAAGCAAACGAAAAAACCAACTCAGGGGAGCCGATGTGGCTCATTGGTTGGGTGCCGGCTTCCCACATTCCCACATACAAGGTCCCGGGTTCAATCCTCAGCCCTG
>JAQZBX010032364.1:0-25897 GCA_029593785.1 Cabassous unicinctus | reverse complement strand
AATAGAAAAATATTTCTTAAAAATGAAGAACAAAGTTGGAGGATTATCACTTCCTGAATTTAAAGCATATTACTTAGCTATAGTGGCAAAAAAAACAAACAAAACAGCATGGTACTGGCATAAGGACAGACAAATTGACCAATGGAATTGAATCAAGAACTCCAAAATTGACCCTCACATCTATAATAAAACAATTTTTTACAAGGCTGTTAAACCCACCCAGCAGGGCCGGAACAGTCTTTTCAACAAATGGTTCTGGGAGAACTGGATAGGCATATCCAAAAGGAAGAAGACCTCTATCTCAGACCTTATACAAAAATTAACTCAAAATGGATCAGGAATTTAAAGATGAAAAACAACTATAAAGCTCCTAGAAGAAAATATTAGGATAATATCTTCAAGATCTTGTGGTAGGTGGTAGTTTCTTAAACCTTACACCCAAAGGACAAGCAACAAAAGAATAAAAATAGATGAATGGGACCTCCTCAAAATTCAACATTTTTACACCTCAAAGGACTTTGTCAAAAGGGTGAGAAGGAAGCAGACTCAATGGGGGAAAATATTTGGAAATCATCACATATCTGATAAAGGTTTAATATCCATGACATATAAGAAGACCATACAAGTCAACAAGAAAATGACAAAATATACAATTTAAAAATGGGCGAAAGACTTGAAAAGATAACTGTCCAAAGAAGACATACAAATGGTGAAGAAACACATGAAAAAATGTTCAATGTCACTAGTGATTAGGGAAATGCAAATCAAAACTACAATGGTATATCATTTCACACCTATTAGACTGGCTGCTATTAAAAAGTCAGAAAACTGTAAATATTGGAGAGGATGTCAAGAGATAGGAACGCTTACTCACTGTTGATAGGAATGGTACAGCCACTGTAGAGGACTGTATGGCAGTTCCCAAGGAAGCTGAATATAGACTTGCCATGGGACCCAGCAAATCCATTGCTAGTTATATACCCAGAAGAACTGAGAACAGTGACATGAATAGACATTTGCAACCGATGTTCATAGCAGTGTTATTCATGACAGCCAAAAGTTGGAAACAACCCAGGTGCCCATCAACTGATCAGTGGATAAACAAATTGTGAAGTATACACAGGATGGAATATTATTCAGTGGTGAGAAGAAATGAAGTTGTGAAACATGACAACATGGATGAACCTGGAGGACATTATGTTAAGTGAAATAGACCAGACACAAAAGGACAAATAATGCATGATTGCCCAATATGAAATATTATATTATGTGAAATATAAATATATTATGTGAAATATGAATATGGGTAAATTGCATTTAGAAGACCGTTTTTCTTTGAAGCTGAACAAATGTAGGTTAATACTACAAAATGTTAATATGACAAAAAAACAGCAACATTATTCTAAGTAATGGAGACCAGACACAGAGTACTACATATTTTATGATTCCATTTATATAAAATGTGAATATAAGTCAACTTATAAATATGTAATTAAAACAGTGATTATGTAAGGCTGAGGAAGGAATGCTAAGGGATGTGGAGTCTTTCTTTTTGGAGTAATGAAATTGTTCTAAAATTTTTGTGGTGATGAATGCACAATATTATGATTGTACTAAAAGCCATTGATTATAGACTTTGTATAGAACATATGGTATGTGAATATATATCAATAAAGTTGCTTAATAAACAAATAAATATTTGTGCAAAAATAGCCAGAAAAGCAGCTATGTACAGCAGGGGAAATATAAAGAGATTGAGAAGTGAGAAAATTTCTTGTTTGTTTGTTGTTCTGTTTTTTGTTTATTATTATTATTAATGAAATAATGTAATTTCTGTAATAATGATTGAAGTGAAGAAAGTACAACCATGTGATTATACCAAATGCCATAGACTGTACACTTTGGATGAATTTTATGCTTTATTAATATGTATCAATAAAATTGATTTTTTTAAAAATTAAAAACAAAAACAAACAAACAAAGCAAAACATGACTTAAGTGTGAGGATGATGTTCTGGGCAGTGGACAGAACTCTCTGACAATCAATTATGACTGTCAAAGGTGTACTCATTATTGAATGTACCAGATTGTCTTGAAAAATTTCTTTCTTACTAAAATAATTTCTTATGCAATTTACATTTGTATGAGGACAATTTTCAATGGCAATAAGTATAGTGACTAATGACTAGGGTGAGATTCAATAGACTCTATAATACTGATAATTATTCTTGCCCCTATTCTTTGCACCTGTGTCATCCCCTATCCTTGAGTGTGGGTGAGATATGTGTTTTGCCACTAAACAATAGAATATAGTAAATGTGATGGAATGTCACTTCCATTATTATGTTACATAACTGTAATTTCTCTCTTGTTCACTGATTCTCTTCCTGTTTTGGATGAAGCAAACTTCCAGTTTGTGAGCTGCTATTTGGAGCTGCCCATTTAGCAAGGAACTGAGGGCAGTTTCCAGATAGCAACCAGTGAAGAACTGAGGCCATCAGTCCTACAATCTGCAAGGAACTGAATTCTGCCAACAGCTGTATGAGTTTGGAGCAGATTTTTCCCTGCTGACCCTTGAATAGACCACAACTCTGGACTACACCTTGATTGTGGTCTTGTGAGAAATGTCCAAAGCACCCAGTGCTTCATTGAGTTGACTTGTACCCAGGATCCTGACTCATAGAAACTTTGAGATAATCATGAGAATTGTTTTAGGCTGCTAATTTGTGGTAATTTGTTATACAACTATAGATTACTGATACCATAAGTATTTAGTTGTGTTTTCTGATTGCATTTTCCCAGCAAATTACTGATCTCATCTCCTGATTTCTATTACAGGCCCTGTTTTGTTTGGTTAGAATGAGCTAGAAGTTCATGCAAAGAAGTACACCTCTGGGCAAAATAGATTCTAATATGTTCTGCAAATCTGAAGATCACTTCCTGATCCATAGTTGTTCCACAGTTGAGGAGGTAATTTCTGATATTGTCTATCTATGTGTCTTCTTTGATGAGCATCATACACCATGATTTTTTGGTCAACACAGACCTATATTCTTTCTTTTATAATTATTTTTTATTTTTAAATACGCTTTAGATTACATAAATGTTACATAAAACAATATAAGGGATTCCCATATGTCCCCCTCCCTCCCTCTCCCACACTTTCTCACATTAACAACATCTTTCATTAATGTGGTACATTTTTTACAATTGATAAGCCCATATTGAAGCATTGCTGCTAACCATGAACTACAGTTTACATTATAGTTTACACTTTGTACCGCACAATTTTGTAAGTTATGACAAAATATACAAAGGCCTGTATCTGTCACTGCAATGTCATGCAGGACAAATCCAATGTCCTGAAAATGCTCCCATATTACACCTATTCTTCCCTCTCTCATCCCTCAGAACCCCTGGTAGCAACTGCATTTACATCAATGATAAGAGTTCTTCCATTGCTAGAATAATAATGTCTATAATAGAATAATAATAAGTATACTTTAGTTCATTGTTCTTTCCCCAATGTTGAGGATTTGGGGATGGTGATGCCCATTCTGCTTCTACTTGAGAGGAGGCTTAGATCCCATGGGGCGGTTGGATGGAACTATCTTGCTTGCAGTTGCAGACACTCTCTGTTCCTTGGGATGGCATTGTCCATCAGACTTATATCCTTTTGGAAAATAAAGTCAAAATGTTGGGGAAGGAATTTTATCTTTGTATGGGACATAAAAAATTAGAAATCCAGATATCATGCCAGATGAATAGTAATATTAAAGAGGAGAGTGATACCATGTATGTTTTGAATTCTATATTTTCATAGCATAAGATCAAGCTTCTGTAAAAGAAACATACAATGATACAATTGTTTACCATATAGCAAGTATATTCTTCTGATGTGACAGACCCATATAAATAACCTTGGTTAACAGGGCAGTGCATCTTTGCTTTTTCATTCAGTTTCCTTTCTAAATGTTTCTTGGTTCTTCCCTAGGGCCTTCAAACTCAAAATGTCATCCGGGTGCTAGCATCACTGGTATCCACCTGGAGCTTGTTAGAAATGCAGAAATCTGGCCTCACCCTGGAACTAGTGAATACTAACTTGAATTTTAACGCTAGGTGTTTCATATGTACAACCCCATTTAAAAAATATTTCCATAGGATATTGTTACATACAGTTGTCAAACCCATTTATTAGTTTTAGGTGGGAAACACAGGAAATAAACTTGGGAGAGTATACATTCAATCTTTTAGATTTCAGCCAGGGTGTTACTCAATACTTCTGCTTTTAGCCAATTGACAAGAACTTAGTCACAGACATGTACCTAGTTGCAAAGGAGTTGGGCAAATTTAAATAAAAAATGCTCTATGGATGTTTTGGGGGCCAGTTTCCCATAGTAGAGGTTATTAGATGTCCACTAGCAGGTGTGTTTTGAGTATTTTTTTCATTAAGGATATGGTTTTGCATTGATCATCAAAACTCACAGCATTAGTGTTTGAATACCCTAAACCCAGGTACTGCCAAAAGGGGAGAATAAATTTTAGTGGCTGTCTAGCAGTCTCTGACAAAAGCACTTGGCATCAAAAACATACATGGAAGTATTTTATATTCAAATTCAATTCAATTTGATAAGTATTTATTGACTCCACAATATGTGCCAAGTACTATTGTAGGTAGCCATAAAACATAAAAATAAAATCCCCATCTTCAGAGATCACATTATATTAGATTACAATATTTCAAAAAAAGTAACAAATCCAGGACTTTTGTGAGTTCTCAGTATTTGAAGAGATTGAATGAATGTCTCTCAAACTAGGGACTGCTAGTTTTCTTTATGAAGATGTTTTAAGATTGAATTTTAAATCCCTTACTGCTATGAAGAAACTACTTTTCATTTTAACTCTCATCCCTCCACATCCCTTCTCATCAGATTTTTTAGATTTAGGATCCAACAATAAGCAGAATCTTCTACATTCTCAATCTCTATTGCGAGCATTCCCTTTATCGTCTTGATTTTCTTGTTCTCCCCTCTGCATTCTGCTACTTCTTACACTTAAGTTGAGTTGTTTTCTCTTATATAAATCTCATATCAATAAACTTGGAGATGACATTTTTATTATGTTCATTAAGCAATCAAACTGTTATTAGAAATCTTCACCCAAAGACCAAATCAAATCAAATGACTCTAATGGTCAAGTCTTCCAGGCATTTAAAGATGAAATTATACCATTCCCACCCCACATTTTCTAGAGAGAGAAAAAAATGAGGAAACAGTTCCCATCAAAACCTCCGTATATGAAAGATCAATACACTATTAAAAGGTGCTTAATCATTGAAATGGGATAACTTATTTGTTATACGGGAAATATAAATTTAAAGCTCATGAGACACCTTTATACACATCGATACGCTCACCAGAAAACTCAAATGAGAATGGCAGACAATGGGAGTTATTGATGAGGTTGTAGAGCAACTGAACAGTCATAGGTTCTTATATGCGCATAGAGATTTAAATCATTACAGCTTCTTTGGAAAGCTCTTTGGAATTACCTACTAAAGCTGGAAATATACATATCTCATGACTCAGCAATTTCATTGTCATTTGTATCCAATGGAGAAGCATATATGAATATGTTCAACCAAAAGTAGAAAACAAAAAACTGGAGGCAACTAAAATGTCCATATACAGTAGAATGAATAGAAATTATGGAAATTCATATAATAAATATTATATAGCACAAAGAAACTGAATAAACTACATCTATACAGTGATATGGATAAATTATACAAATGTAAGTGAAAAAGGTAAATGTATTACGTGAAAAAGGTAAATGTATTACCTAATTTTAATATAAAAATATCAAAGAAAGACTAAGCTAAGCCATTGGTTTAAAAATCAGAATAGTAATTTCCCTTAAGGAGACATGACTAGAAGGAAACAAAAGAATGTTTCAGGGTTTTAGGATTACAATTGTAATATTTCTTGATTTCGGTGCTGGTTACCTGGGTGTGGGTATTTTCACTTTGTGAAATTAATTTTGCCTTTTTCTATATGTATGTTACAAGTCGATAAAAGGTTGCCTTAAACACAAATGAATACATCAAAGCACAGTCTACGTACAGGCAACCATTCAAACAATCTTCTGCTTCTCTTGTATGCTATCACAATGACACATACAGTGCTCCTCAACTTATTATAGAACAGGAAAAGTCCACATATGTTTTTGACAAGTGTAAGAGTCATTGATATCAGATGAATTACAGATATGCTGTAGTTTTTGGTGCTAAAATATGACTTCTCAATATTTTAGAAATATAAAATTAGAGATGGTATAACAATGCCAAAGTCAAAAGGCATCTTGTTGTTTTTTCAGTACCATATTCAGAATTGCTGATATTTTTCAGACATTTATCACCTTTAATTATATTAATTTAAATTCATTGATAATATATGGTAATAAATTTAATCTATTCCCTTAGCTGGAGAAGGGTTGCTATCCAAGGCATATATATTTATTTTTATATTTGTACATAGCTAGCAATAAAATAATACATATAATTTATAGAAATATGAATGTTCTTGAGGAAATTTTAAAAATGGTATTTGAATCACCCAATTTTATGGTTCATTAGTCTATATGTTAAGAAAAGGCATACTTAGTTTGTGCAATTATTTCATTTGTGAATATATAAAAAATTCTAAATTTGAACTTATACCTTTAGTCTAAGTTTTGACCTCTTCCAGTACTTTGGGTAACAAGAAGAAGAGAAAACTAATTTTAGGGAAAAGTAATGGAAGACAGGAGTGAGTAGGCAAAGGTGTAAGAATGTAGAGAAGAGAAGGAAGCTTGAAACCTAGTCCCTGATTGGGCAGAGCACTGGGATAATACAAATAATAGACACAAAGGATCTAAGTCCATGGGATAGACACAAACAATCTAAGTCCATGGTCCTGTCCTAAGTCTCCTCAGTAACACTTGGGTTGACCAGACCTAGTGTGGTTGTAGTTGGGAGTAGAGTCATTTCATTCATTGAAATTTTGTACCGGTTTCAGTGATTCCTTGCTTAAGAAATCACTGTATCTCTATAAACTGCATCACTGCAGACTGAAGTGATTTTGGCAAGTGCACTCCAAATGGACTGGATATTGCGTTAATCTCTTCTGGTTTATATGTATAGTTAAATCTAAAGCAGGCTTTGGCAGCTGATGTCCTAGGAGAAAGTTCTTCTTTTTTATTGAAACTGGTCTCAAATATTAGGATGATATTTATTGTCTGTTCTTAATCCCAGGCACTTCTTTTCTCACCTTCTTTTGTCATACTAATAGGCACAAAGGAGGGTTACAAAATAGAGTTTAAAATTATTATGTTATCCTTGGTAAGAAAATAATTTTCCCTCATTATTCAAAATGAATACAATTAGTTATTTGCTTGTGAATGCAAGATGTTATTGTGAAAAGTAAAAAGTAATGGGCTGCAAAGGAACATGAGAATTCTTTTTGGCCTGAAGAAAATATGGTATAACTTGATTGTTTGAATGATTACATTTGTATATATTTTTCAAAACTCATCTAACTGTATGTTTGGAAATGGCACTTTTTTTTTGGTAAATTATACCTTAAGAAGTTGATTTAAAAATAAATATTTGGGAGCTGTAGACCATGATAGTGACCTTAGATGCCCCACAATTCTGGTCCCCAATAGAATCTTTGCATAGCTAGCAAATCCATTGAAGCCATCCTCCTTAAAACTCTGAAAGCAGTTCATGTGTTGGGCTGAGTACCAAATCAAGAAATGCAGCTTTGAAAACAGTAGGAGCCGTGCATGGTGCCATTGTGCTTAAGTCTTCCCAGTGAGGTGTGGCGCCAACTGGAGACCCTGATCCTGTTCCATAGGAAGCAGAGTAGCATTTATGCACATACTGGAAGGTCTGTATGTTGGTGGTAACCTATAAGGTGGCAGTATTAAATACTGAGCCAGGAAAATCCGCTCTGTCTCACCATCTGAGAACTTTTACTCCAGGCAGAAGAAGCTTGTGGTAACTAAAGCATTGTAAGAAGCAATTTACTCAAAGTGCCCTAGGGCAAATTATTATCCATGTTAAGATATACAGCAGAGCACCATGAGGGACTGGAATCTTTACTTCATAGGGAGTAGAATAGATGTTCAGATTCTGGCAAATGCTCATGTTTCCTAGGGATATGAGCAAGAGCAAGCACAGGAAAGGTATCAGGATCATAAAGATGAAGAATATCCCACAAATTCACATCAGGCTGATCTACCTGAAGAAGGGCTAAACTCTGAAGGAGAGCATCAGCCAACACAGAGCCAATTTGCAAAGACTGTGAAAGGTGTTTTCTTGCTTTGGTTTATTTGTTTTTGTCAGTTCCTGGCACTCAAGGAAATCTCTGTCATATCACTAGCAGGGTACAAATTTAAGGAACAGAAAACTAAATCTCAGTGTTAATACTTTGAAATATTAAAATATTCAGTGTGCAATGAAATATTACAATACATACAAAAGAACAATAAATGATGACTCAACCACAAGAAAAAAATTAAAATTAAGAAACCTTAAAGGAAGACCAATGATTGAACATACTGAAGAATTTCAAACAACGTTTAGTATGATCAAAGAGATAAGGGAAAACAAAGAGAAAGAACTAAAATATATAAGGAAGATAAAGAAAAATATGAGTATCTCAATAAGGAGATAGAAATTTAAAAAAATAGCCAAATAGAAATGCTGGTGTTGAAAACCACAATATCTGAAAAAAAAAAAAAAAAAAATTCCCCAGAGTCTTTAAATAGCAGATTAGAGTTGGTAGAAGAAAGGAACAGTCAACTCAAGGACAGTACAATTGAAGTGATTCAGGTTGAGTAGCAGAAAGAAAACAGAATGGAAAAAAGTGAAAAGAGACTAAAATATCTGTTTGACACCATTACGCATACCAATATACACATGGAAGTCCAGAAAGAAAAGAAAATGAAAAGGGGTGTCCTGAGTATAGCAAGGAGCTGTGTAAACAACAGCTTCCCACCAAACTGAGAATGAATATGTCAGAACAAAGAAAGATTTGGACAAGTCCAGTTTGACTAATGATGAGCATTAATTTAGGGGGCTTCCATGGGGTCTCCATCTTCAGTGGTGGAAAGAGAACAGCATTTTTCGAGCTCAATTGTCCACACTTGCCATTAAATGAGAGGGGTCTTTAATAATGTATGCCTGTGCACACAGACACACACACTGTGCACACATGGGGAAGGCATGTGAGGAGCAGCAGGATTTTTCAAGAATACAGTGTTACAAGATTGACTGATCAGTTACCAGGTCACATCTAGTTCCCAAGGCTTGCCTTTTAACTACTTAGACATGGACTGTTGCTGCGGCTGGAAGGGGTAAAGAACTGGAAGGTTTGGGGGAGAAAATGCAAAGTCATCCATAACACGATGCATCCCATCCTACACTTCTTACAATCTTTCTGCCACCTCTTCCACATGAAGCCCTGAGCATGGAATGAGGGGCTTATAATCAGAGTAATGTGATATAAGGCCACAGCTACAATATATACAACAAGAAGATAAGCAATTATAGGAGTCTGTGGGCTCTGGGAGTTGCCACCTAAAAGGGCTGCTCTTATTTGCAGTGTTTAGCCAATTACTCCACTTCATCAAAGATAAGGGAAGGATATTCCCAGGGAGATGGGTGCTGCCAGATGCTCACATGTATATCCTCACTTCCACCCGTCTGATTGAAAATGGTGGCAGCCCACTCAGGAAGACGTTACAGGAATTCCTGTGAATCTGGAAGTGAAGCCTAAGGGCACAAGCACAAATGCTGGTAGGCACCCAGATGGGGAGGTCTTCTCCGGTGAGTAAAATAACAGTGGAACTTTCTCCCATAGGCCCTGGAACATTTGCTGAGAGTGGGCGAGATCCGTGCTTAAAATACCACATGCGTTGACCCTCCACAGAAGCAGGCCATAATGCCAGTTGTGTTTCTTTAGGTTCTACCCACATCATTCTGGCAATATGCCTTTCATGCAGTTGACATAGTTTAGTACCATTGGTCTTTGTGAGAACAGTAAGGTTGGCTCCATCCAGTGTTCCACCAACCTGTTGCATAGCGCCCTCCGGCCCTATGAAACAGCCAGTCTGGAGGCAGTGTCCACTGTAGGGCTATGGAGCCCAAGCCATCATCAGCTGGTAAAGCCACAGGAGTCTTCAGCAGTAGCATGTTTACATCCACTTCTGGGGTGTGGCCAGGTGATGTAGCAAATACCTTTATTGTTTTAGGAGATGTACTAACTGGCTGTGCTAATAACTCAAATGGAAAGACATCATATTCCATACCTGGGGCCAGGTCTGAATGCATGGATCACTTTACCAGTACCTAAGGGTATGTTGGTTGTGCAAATGCCCACTGCTATAAGGCAGAGCCATGAACAGGCCTCAGAATCTTGAATAATATGAACCAGTTCAGAATTTTTAATGGGGATGACTAATATCTTAGCCAGGCACCACCCTGTGGCAGCTTCTCTATGGCCACTCACTTTTTGCAGCCATAGGGCTGCTTCTTCAGCACTTCTAGAGCTTGTTAAATTGCGCTCTTAATTCCAAAGCTTACACACATCTTTAAAAATTCTAGGGAGCTATTAGATTATAAGCATTTTAGGATTTGGAAATAACAATTAAGAGACCAGAACCAAGGAATAAATGTGACTGCTGCAAGAGCTTTCAATCTAGGCCCTAGAATATGAGTATTTTAAATAAAGCAGTTTCTAGAGATCATTAACTATAGACTATAGTAGAAGTTTTGTTTTGTTTTACTTTTACGTTTTGCCAGGATTATGTTAATCAAAAGACAAAACATAACTTAAAGACTTGTCTTCCTTCTCTTTTAAAGTACCTTTTTGTTGAAGATGAGCTGTCTGCATGCTCTTTTCGAGAAGCATCAGAGCAGAATAGTATAACTGACAAGGGATTTCAATTGTTTTCTTAACATATCACATTCTTCTAAGAACAACTAAAACTGTAAGCAACAATACCACTGTACAGATCAGTGTTAGGATAGAAAAATGACAGTTATAACTTACCAGGTTTAACCAACAGAGGATTAGGAAATTCCTTCTATGTTACAACACTTCCCAAACACTTGTCATGTAACTAATAATATATATATTAAATGAAACTAACTATATTTTTAAAGGTTCTTGGAAGTATTTTACTTCAGTTTAAAATGAACAGCTTCCACACTGTTTGCTGTAAGATACACAGTATTCACAAATAAACTATAGCAGTACAGGAAAAAACTATTTTCCCAGTTATTTTATGAACACCAAAAATTATCAATGGAATCAAGATTTTCTTCCACCTACTCCCACCTTAATATGGAGATTAAGGTGACATTTGACAGGTTTTACTGTTGTGAAGTTACTTTGTGTTATCAGTATCAACTCATAGGTTTCTAATTAATAATGTCTTCCTAGAATCTGCCATTTCCATTGAAATGTCTCAGTTTAGAAAAAGCTTTTACAAACTTCCCATAACTTTCTATAAGCATATAGACTAGTTACTTCACCTCAAAACCAATTTTACCTTTTAATAAGAGTATTAAATTACAGTCAGCAACAAATGAAATTTATTTCACATGCCCTCTACAACTTTTCCTAACCATTCAGGTCTTGTTCTATTTATTTTTCACCCTCGTGAAAACCAGCAATTCTGTCTTAGGAACATATTCCCTTAAACAAGCTCATCAAATTTTAGTCAGCATGGACTATGGATTCACTCCCACAAACCTTTTATTTATTTCCATATCCATGTAAGTCTTGTCTTACATCCCTCATTCTGTTCTGTGAAAAATTAGTCATTTCAGTTTAGGACAGAACTTCATTCTCTTCTATAATTTAATTTCATTAAATACAGACTTACAATTTTCATCATTTAAAGATCTAATAAATATAATGGTAATTTATTAGTATCTGTATAAACCTAGGGAAATTACAACCAAGTTGAAAAAAATTGAAACAATTATAGTTTATACAAGAAATGTTAAAACCTCTCTTACATAATATTCTAATATTGTTAACAATCTCAAAAGCATACTGGCTAACAGGTTCTGGAATATATATTTTAATCATTTAATTTATTTCAATAATGATTTAGAAAAATGTTTCCATACCTTTCAAGGATTTTTCTTTTTGTATTGATTATTAATTACTCTCATGCCAACACTGTTTAATTTTTTCTTTTTTTAACTGAGGATTTATAGGAAAAACTTTGCAAAACAAGGTATATTGTGTAATTTTCTCTCTGACTCTCTCATTTTTCCAGGCCTAGTAGACAGAATTCTAAGCTAAACTCACATTTCCCTTATCTTATCACACAGATCCCTTCCCCTAGGCTCCCTCATCCAGTTTTAAAGAGAGCCTTGAATTCAGTCAAAGTTAGGAGAAGGCCTTGGGGGCAGGATAGGTCAAGGAGTCTCGGAAAAACATTTTTTCTTCTTCCAATAGTTTCTGTATTCAGATTTCTATATGATCTTTCCATCCTACTCAGCTTTTCTAATTTGGGGTTCTAGGAGTACTCATTTACATCTATGTGTATATATATGTGTGTGTGTTCTTATTTAACTTTTAGTAATTTGAATAAAGTTTTCTTAAGAATCTTCATTTGTTAATTTGATATCACCATCAGGAGATACAAAAATAAATATTGAACATTCAGATAGACACAAAGAGTTAGACACACAAAAAGGAAGATAAACTCACAAATTTGACTCAGTTCTCACTCTTTTGGTGTGGCTTGTCTTCGAGTTTCCCATTATTACATGCCTCTAGGTTTTATACCTTTTAAGATCTTCTCTGGAATCAGTGTTGCCTGCAATATGTGAGCTTGTCGTGGAAACACTTATATAAAAAATGGAGAAGTTATCTGGGCATTATTTGATTAACAGGGTTTCAGCACAGGATATAGATTCAGGAGGCTATGCTTTAAATATTTGGTTTTAATTCAGTAGCAAGTTTCTCCTCCCCTGTGCCCTTTCATTCCAGGTTTCTGTTGGTTACTGCCCACCTGTTCTTGTGCTTTATAATTCCTTAAGAATGTCTCCTATCCCTTGAGGGGTGGTTGAAGGGAGTTTACCTTATTATTTCAACCCTGCTCTAATTGACCTTAGTAGTGACCTTTGCCCTTTTAAAGCACAGTTTTTTTCTCAACTTGACCTTTAAGGAAAGCTGAGGGACTTTTCCTCAGTTCTAGCACTACTTCATTAATCCCTGTAAATTTCAATTACCAGTTGGAGCAATTAAGCTTTTTATCTTCTTTGGGTTTCCTCTGTAGAGTGGGATATACATGGGGAATGGAATAGGGATGGATACAAATTATTTGTCTTTTTCTGAAGGCATTTCCCAGAGTAGAAATTTTGCTGGCTCTGCTGTTGATTTTAGAGCACTGTAATGGCCTAATTGAGATACAAGATTCTTCTCTACAGAACCATACTTCAACCATTTTCCTACTTCAATATGCAGATTTCTCTGTCTTTCTCAGACAGTCTGCTGTAGCTAATCTTACCACCCATAACAACAGCCAGCTGATTCCTGTGGCAGCACATTTACTGTCTTTGCTAAGCTTCATAATCTTTTGTTCTTTGCAATCTATTCTGTGTTTTCATGGCATCCCCATACTCACGTGGAGGTGGAAGTCTGCAACAGTCAAGCAATCAGGCAGCCCCCCCCCCACACACAGAGGTAGAAGACCACCTCATGGATTCCCCACCAAAGCGTATACTTTGGTCTGAGGAATTCTGTTGACTATGCTAATTGTCAAGTATGGCTAGGAGCTATGTAAATGTCAGCTTCCTGCTGAACTGGGAATGAATATGTCAGACACATACTCTGACATGTCCAGCTTGGTGATTAATGAGCATTTATTTAGGGGCTCACATGGGGTCTTCATTCTCTGCAGTGGAAAGAGAGACTGTTTTTTCTGAACTCTATTGTCCATGCTCACCACAAAATGAGAGAGACCTTTTATAATGCATTTCTACATGCAGATGGGGAAGCCAGAAGTACTAGGGGCAAAAGGACTTCTAAAGAATGTAGTGTTACAAGATTTACTGATCAGTCACCAGTTCAAAACCCATTCCCAAGCCTTACCTTTTAACTATTTGGAAAAGGAATGCTGCTGCAACTGTGTGGGGAAAGAACTGGAAGAATTGGGGGAGAAAAGGCAAAGTTGTGTATGCCTCAGAAGGAAAATTAAAAATAAATCAGGGAAAAAACTTCTCAAATTAAACAAAAGACATGAATATGCATATTAAAGAATCCCAATGAACCCTAAATATAATAAATGTGAATAGAAAGATAACAAGATATAGTAGTCAAACTGTCAAATGTCAAAGACAAGGAATGAATTCTGAAAGATGCAAGAGAAAAGCAAGGTGTTATGTACCAGGGAACCCCAGTAAGAAATGCTGATTTCTCATCAGAAACCATGCAGGCTGGGAAGAAATGGAATGAAATATTTAAAGTGCTGAAAGAAAATGATTACATGCAAGGATTTTATATTCAGCAGCACCCTTTTTCAAAAATGAGAGAAAGAGCAAGCCATTCCAAGATAAACAAAAGTAGAGAGATTTAATCACAACTAGACTGCCCTACAAGTAATGCTAAGGGAATTCTTCATGCCGAAAGGAAAGAACATTAGACAGTGGATTGAAAGATCTTTGGTAAAAGTAACTGTATGGGTGTATTTGTCAGCCAAAGGGGTGCTGATGCAAATTACCAGAAATCTGTCGTCTTTTATAAAAGGCATTTATTTGGGGTAGAAGCTTACAGTTACAAGGTCCTAAAGAGTCCAACCCAATGTTGCTTCCTCACCAAAAGTGTTGCTATGTGTTGAAGCAAGATGGCTGGACACCTCTACCTGGTCTCTCTTTTTTCCTCTTACAAATCTAATATAATCAAAGGGGATCACACCCAGAGGAACAGACCAGTTTACAAACATAATCTCTCTTTTTGGAACTCATAAGTAATCTCAAACTGCCACAATGGGTAATTATAAATGCCACTATTATTGTATTGTATTTTTTGCTATGCAGCCCATTTTTCTTACAGGTTGTAAAGTGCAAATGTATGAAAAGGAATGATAAATCTTTGATTTGGGACATGCAATGTATAAAGATATAATTTGTAACAAGTATGTTATAATTTACCACAAGGTTGCAGATGCAAAGTATCAGAAATGGGTTGACCTTTATAATGGGAATTCTTTTAGGGTAAAAGTTTACAGTTCCAAGACATCAAATGTCACAATCAAGACATCAGCAGAGTTGCTTTCTCACCAAAGTCAGCTACTGGTGATCCTAGGGTCTGCCACATGGTGAAGCAAGATGGCCACTGATTTCTGATGAGGCCCCTGGCTCCCGCCCCGCCCCCCCTCCCCCCCCGAATCTACTGTCTCCCAGAGCTAAGCTGTGGGCAACTAGGTATAAGACTTGTCTCTTTCCGAGCCTCTTCTCTCAAGTCTTGGCTACACTGGCTACACTGCTTTCTTCCCAAGTTCAGCTGTGGGAAGAAAGCTATGGGTATTTGGCTCATCATTTCAGCCATGAACTGCTCTGTGGGTCCAGCCTCTTGGGGGCTTCATGCTTAAGCTTTGACTGCTGGGGTTCCTCACATCCTCTCTCACATGGCAGGACCTCTTTGTGTGTCTCTGTTTATATAAGGCCCAGCAAGAGGGTGGAGACTCAACCCTAGTGACACCTTACTTACAATCAAAAGGGTCTTGCACCTACAAGAATAGATTAGTTCAAACAGATAATCTTTATCTTTTTGGGATTCATAAAAGAACTCCAAACTGTCACACAGAACAACAAAAAGATGGGGCAGCAAAGGCATATAGGGTCATTGTTTGTATATGTTATGAATATATGTTGATATCAAATCAAACATGACTATTACAGATTTAGGATGTTATATTTATGTGCAATGGTAACCACAAAAAGACATTTGAAAAACATATGAAGAACAAAATGAATGGGAACTCAATGTTACACTACAAAAAAATCAAATAAATATGAAATTAAACATAATCGAAGAATTAGTGACAAAAATGGTATAAGACTAAGATTTTAAAAGATGAAATAGTAAAATGGCAAAAAAATAAATCATTATCAATGGTAATTTTAAATTGTAAATGAATTAAATACTTCAGTCAAAAGGCAGAAATTAACAAAACTGATTTAAAAAGCATGACCCGAACACTGTTTAAAAGAAACTCACCTTAAATTCAAAGACTTTAGTAAGTTGAAAGTGAAAGGATGGACCACAATATATTATATAAATGATAACTAAAAGAGAGCTGGGTAATCAATACTAATATCAAATAAAATATACCTTACATCAAAAACTGTTAAATGTGACAAAAAGAAATTCACTATTATATACTGGTAAAGGGGTCAATTAAAAAAGATGACATAAGAATTATAAATATATATGCACCTAATAATGGTAGAACCCCAAAATATATGAGGCAGATATTGACAAATTTGATGGTAGAAATAGAACGTTCTACAACAATAGTAGGAAGCATAAATATACCACTTTCAATAATGGATATAACACCTAGACTGGAGATCATTAAGGACATAGAAACTTAAATGACACTTAGACCTGCTTTAGAATACTTCATTCAAAAGCAGCAGAATATTCATTCTTCTCTAGTGCACATGGATAATTCTCCAGTATAGACTAAATCTTATATCATAAAATAACTTACAATAAATTTTAAAACGTTGAATTCATGCAATATGTCTTCCCTGACCACAGTGGAATGAAGTTAGAAATTAATAACAGACAGAAAAGTGGAAATTGCCAAATATGTGGGAATTAACCCATGCTTAAACAACCAATGGGTTGAAAAAGAAATTGCAAGGAAAATTAGAGAATATTTTAAGGTGAATGCACACAAAAGCACACCATACCATAACTTAGAGGATGCAACAAAGGCAGTGCTGAGAGGGAAATTTATGACTCTACAGGATATTAAAAAGAAAGAAAGATCTCAAATCGGACACCTAACCTTGCAACTGGAGGACCTATTAAAAAAAAGTATAAACTAAGCACAAAGCGAGTAAGAGGAAAGAATAAAAGATTAGAGTTAAGATAATGAAATAGAGAACAAAAGCTTAGAGAGATTTAAAAAAAGTTCATTCTTTGAAAATATCCATAAAATCAACAAAAAGCTACACACACAAAAAGAGAGGATACAAATAACTAAAATCAGAAAAGAAATGAAGAGCAGTATTACTGATACCACAGAAATAAAAAGTATAATAGGAGAATCTTATGAACACCTGTAAACTAACATATTAAATAATCTAGGTGAAATGGACAAATTCCTAGAAACACATAAACCACCACCAAGTATTCAAGAAGAAAGAGAAAATATCAAAAAACAAGATGTGATGAGATTATGCTCCTCTTCATGGCGTTTGCTCATTATGTTGCCATCTGTAAGCCCCTGAGATACATGACCATCACAGATCTTATGGGAATGAAAGACACAATGCAAAAAAAATTAATATTTTATATATGTATTATTTTATTATTTTATTTATTATTATTAATCTTTATTTTCTTTTTGGCTTTTTTGGGGGGAGGTTTTGGATTTCAGAAGAGTCACGACTGTGGCAGGGGAGGATCACTGGTGCAGGGTGTCAGTGATGGGGGTATGTGTGAGTTGGTGTACACCTGGGGCATGCCTCTGTGGACTATGAATGTGTTCAAGTGGTCATGGGGTGTTATCTCATTGGGTGGAGACCCATGCAGTAACTGAAAGAATATTGAATTCCCATCCTGGGGTGCCCTGCTACATTCTCTAATAGAGTGGCAAGAATCCCTAGAGTACATGGCAGTGCCTAGTGAAGGAGGAGAGACCAATATCCCAGAACCCTGATATTGATGCTTGTACTTACAGACCTTGTTCTTGTGAAATTGAAACTTAATCTAGTATTATATATTGCCTAAAAGTTACCTCCTGAAACCATCCTTGTTGCATTAATGTGGCCTTTCTCTAAGCCAAACTCAGCATATAAACTTAGCATATGACTCCCGGGATGAGCCTTCCTGGCACCAACGTATTATTACTAAGCAACAACTGATGATGCATTGGGAGAAAGACCTTGACAAAAAGAGGGAAATGCCAAATACAAAAGAATTTTTATCGGTAAGAGATTTCATTGTGAGTCAGGAGGTTATTACAGAGGTTATGCTCATGCATGTCTTAGAAGGATCTCACTGACTGCTGCAGTAAACATTGCCTTAAGCAGGGGTGCTCCTGAGAGCTCTAGACACATCTGAACACTATTGACAGGGCAGACAACCCCAGGAATTCAGCACCTTGTTAGTGGGCCTTACTCTGGAATATATGATAACCTATCCCTCTAATGTATTGCATTTGGACTCATTTATAATTTTCCTATACATGGTTCTTATGCCTCTTTTATTTGAACCTATAATTAGCACTATACCCATTAAATATGTGTCCCAGAGCCTTAAGACTTCTGGCTCTTCATATGCTGGTTGAGCCCTGAATCTCCACAGATTTGTAGCCAACACCTACTCTCCAATTCATTGGACTCACCCAGGACAACTAACAAAAGAATGATGACGGAAAACGTACATACCATAAAACAGAGAGTATCTACTACTGCAATCAAGACAGTTCCATTCATCTGCCCCATGGGATCTAAGCTCCCTCTCAATTGGAAGCAAATTAGGTATCACCATCCCAAAATCCTTAAGATTGATGAGTGAACATATACATGGTGGGAATGCAACTATGAACTAAAGTAAACTTATTATTATTCTAGTAATGGAAGAACATGTAACATTGATGTAAAGGCAGTGGTCACTAGAGTTTCTAAGGAAAGGGAGAAGGAGAATAGGTGTAACATGGGACATTTTGGGGGCATCGGAATTGTCCTGCATGACATTGCAATGGTAATACAAGCCATTATAGATTTATCAAAACCTTTAAAATTGTGTGGTACAAAGTGTAAATCATAATGTGAACTATAGACCATGGTTAGTAACAATATTTCAATATATTTTCATCAATTATAACAAATATACCACACTAATGAAAGATGATGTTAATGAGGAGGGGGTGAGGTATGTGGGAATCCCCTATATTTTTGATGTAACATTTATGTAATCTAAAGCTTCTTTAAAAATAATAGAAAAAGCATGTAAAAACAAAACAAACAAGAAAACAAAAAAACAAGGAGTGATGAGATTATGCTCAACCTCATGGCCTTTGATCATCATGTGGCCATACGTAAGCTCCTAAGAACATGACCATCATGAGCTGGCCATTTCTGGGTGGTTGAGTGTTTCTGTCTTAGGAGGGATCTTGTATCTAATCTTTATTTTTTTTTAAATAATATTAAACTTTACTTTTAAAGAACTTTTAGATTTACATAAAAATACACCAAAAGTATAGGTAGTTCCCCAATACCCCCCTCCCACACACACACATAGTTTCCCATTATTAACATTTTACATTAGTGTGGTCTACTTGTTACAATTGATGAACAAATATTGAAGCATTGCTGCTCACCAAAGTCTGTAGTTTAAATTATGATTTACACTTTGTGCTGTACAGTTTTATAGACTTTGTTAAATCATTCCAGTATCATACAGAAGAGTTTCATTGCCTTAAAATGCCGTGCTCTACTTATTCATCCCTCCCCTCCCTTCTGAACCCATGAAAAACATTATGTTTTTATGAATATTACAAGTTCTTACATTAATACAAGATATTAACAACAATTATAATAAGTCTACCTTGATCCATGGTTACACTCTCCCCTTGTTTATTCATTCCTCAATCTTTACGGATTCTGACTTCTTCAGGCTGAGAGGAGACTTAGATATTCTGGGGAAGATGGAAGGAACTATTTTGCATGCATTTGTAGATACTCCTTGATTTTTAGGATGGGACTTGTCCATCATCATCGTTTTGTTAGTTGTCCAGGGCAAGCCCGAAGAACTAGAGAGTAGAAGTTGGCCACTACTCTGCTAGGATTCAGGGTTCAACCAGCATATGAACAATCTGAAATTTTAAGTCTCTGAGAGATATATGTAACAGTAATATTGAAAACTACAGGTTCAAATTTTTAAAAATTAGAACAATCATGATTAGGGAAATTATAAATGAGTGTACATATGTTTTATTGGGGAATTGATTATCATATATTCCAAATTAGGGCCTGACAAGGGGGTGTTGATTTTATGAGGCTGTATGCCTTGCCTAAGGTGTCTGGATGTCCCTAGAGCCCACAGGAGAACTTTTGTTTGAGGATTTGTTTATTGTGGCAGTTAGTGAAATCTTCTTGAGATTTGAACAAACATAGTGTCTGGAATGAACTCCTGCCTCACTTTGAAATCTCTTAGCCATAAAAACTACTTTTTACTAAATGTTTTCCCCTTTTGATCAAGGTCTTTTTTCAAACACGTCGTTGATTAACACTTGGTAGTAATCCCTTATCCCTGGGAGTCATGTCCCATGTTGGGGGAAAGGTAGTTGAGTTTATTTGCTGAGTTTGGCTTAGAAAGAAGACATATTTGAATAATATGGAGGTTTTCAGGAAGTAACTCTTAGGCCTTAATTATAATTAGAATAAGTTTCATTTTTACAGGAATAAAGTTCATAAGTACAAGGAATAATATTTAGGGCTTGGCATATTGAGTCTGTTTTCTTTAATCAGGGATGGCTTATATATTCCAGGGATTTTTGCCATTTTACTTGAGAAAGTAGCAGGGTTTCCCCAGGATGGAAGTTTAGTACTTTGTTAGCTACTGTGGGGACATCCATCAGCACAGCTTTCCTGGCATTGAGATTACCCTTTTGTGGCCAGAGTGAACTTAATCATTGTTTTTGTAACTTGCAGCCCTTGTTAAAACTTACCACTATGTGATAAATTTGCTAGTTGTGTCCAATAATTGGATCATATGTATGATGTGTATTGTAATCCTGTTGATCTTCTTTGTAGTTATTTTATACTCTCTGAGAAACAACAGTACATAAGAAAGGGAAAAAAAATAACAAACCTCTCTCTACCTGCACCTGCCACTTTATTGCAGTTGTCATATTTTTTGGCCCATGTATATTTATATAAAATGTCCACTAACCACATTTTTAAGTGAAACAGGTCAGTATTTCTTAATTATGCTCTGGAAATCTCATGTCAGTGACAACAACTTTATTGGACACTGTTTAAATTAGGGCACTAATTTATCCCAAGTTTACACTTAAGATAGAAGTGGATCAAAAGCCCAAATAGCACAAACCTCATTTGTCATCTATTCCTGTTTCTACATTTACTGTGCTTTAATGGCCACAGTTAACTGTTTCGATAAAACTTCAGCATTGCTTTCTCAAAACCTAGAGTCCAGTTAGATAGTTCAGTCATTCAGTCTACAATGATTATTTAATGAGAACTCATGGTCAATTCACCTCAGCACTTGAAGGAATTGCAAGGAATCATTGACTGTTTCTTGTCCATGGGCTGTTCATTGATCACTTTGGAGCTTCTCTCTGCAAATTTTCCCATCAAAACTGGGAAGCTTGATCATTCCCTCAGAACTGGGAGTTTGTTTAGGGTCTTTTGAGTGCGACATTTTATGCAAGGGCTCATTCATTGACTGTTCTTATTTCCCAGGCTTACAGCATTAGTACCCTATGTTATTAAAAGAAAAGTGCTTTAGACTTGTCATTAAGAGATTTCCATTCTAAGCTCAGTTGTGTTACTAATTAGCTGTGTGAGCTTGAGTGGAGTATTTTCCTTTCCTTATCTTTAATTCCACATATTTAAGGAAGATTAAAACATACAAACATTACTTCTGCACTTTCTTTGAGGCAGGGAAACTTCTTTCATATACTTTCTCTTTCAATCTTTACAAATAATTTTGAAATCTAAGCTTCTTATTCTTATGTAATTGGTAAGGAAACTGAAGCTGTGAGCCTTTAAGTAAATTACAGAAAATGTACCTCAAGTTTCTTCAAATCCTTTTATTAACAATAAAGGTAGATGTTGGGGCATGATTTTATCTATGCTGTTTCTCTGTGCACTTGGTTTGCTAGTTGCCATTAAGCCCTTCAGTAAAAATGCAAAGAATGGTACAATTTATTTCTGCCATTCTCCCATACTCATTTCTGTCTCCTACCTCTTGCTTCCCATCCCCAACACAACCTTTCAATTTATCCTCATTGAAGATCCCTAGCAGGTGTGGCTTGTCAAGCAGTTAAATTCTAGGGGAGTAGTTTCTTCTCCAGTATATGAAAGTAATTTCATAATGTAAACAATCCCATCTTTAATAACTTGCAACCACAAACAAAAGCATAACTCAAACTCTCTTCCCTGAGAGTAGAAGAGCATATCCACTCAGACATATTCTTATAAATTAAATAATATATAAAAGATGATTATTTAATAATTTTTATCTTTTATTTTACTCGCTTACTCTCCTTTCTACACTAATATAAAATATAGATGGAATAAGAAATGGAATAACAATATTAGTAATATTAAAATAAGTAAATAATTATCATTACTAGATATTCTTTAAAAGGGAAATTGAAAATTAAAGAGATTAAGAAATTTGCTTCAGTTAACACAGTGAGTAAGTTTTGGGGCCAGGACTCAGGTCTACCACACACATTTCACCTCTGTTCCTACTCCTTTAACTGGTTTCAAAGACATTCATGCCTCTAGAACTGGGGCTCTTAACCAGGGGTTCATGGACCAAGGGGACTGTGGAAAGATTTCAGGAGGTCTGTGAACTTGAATTGAAAAAAATCAACTTATTATCTTTATTTTCAATTACCTCCAACTGAAATCTAGCATTTCCTTCACTTATGAATGTATGCAATAAATAAATTACAGTAGTATTCATTTCACCTGACTGGCAAAGGGTAGCATGGAACAAAAATGGTTAAGAACCCCTGCTCTAGAAGACATGGGCTTAAATAAATTATCTGGAGAAGGGAATGGTATTTCCTAGCCTGCAATTCAAAGTGAGTTGAAGTTTAACTTATTCCGCCCCATGGTTTGCTTTTGCCTTTGGATCTGAGCTGAGTGGCTCACTGGACAATCCTTCAGGACTGGGTTGGAAGTACGAGTTTCCTAAGAGTTACTGAGGCTGAAAATTTCCTTAGAAATTTTTAAACTTTTTGTGGGAATTACTATAAATATCCAATGCAGTAAAAACAGGGACATTAAACTCATGCTTTTCCAAATGAGAACTTGTGGGAATGGAGTTGACCTTAGAGGCATTTCTCTCTCACAGCACAGGAATAGTTTTTTTTATAAAGGAGGTTTCAGGAACTGAATTGAGACTCTCCCACTTAATTTTTTTCACAAACACCGTCCTGTGCCACAGACCATGTTTTTGTCTAGCCTGTTGCCTCTTGGGAGGAACCATGTGAAGCTGTGCCACAGGGAGAGTCCCCTTTCTCCATAAACTCCCCACTCTCCACAACCTTCTGTGACAGACGGCATCAATAAATCACAATAAAGTATTGCTTTCAGGTTTTATCTGGACTTCATGTGAGTCACCTTCTAGGAAAATTATAGTTGAAGAAATGAAAACCTACTTCACTGAGAGTCATCAATTTGCTCAACTTAGCTCATAAGAGGTAAGATTTCCAGTCAATCCAAAATATTTTCTTCCTATCACCTCCTGAGTACTGATCTGATGGAATGTATAATCAGTTTGTCTCCTGAAAAAAAATTACAGAGAGTATTTCTAAACTAAAGAGTTATTGTGGGCCGGGGGTCCTAAACCTTCCCTGGCCTCCATGCAAAAGTACATTTCCTCTCAAAAGTCTCTGGACACCGAAGAGGAAAGTAACTACACCTTGATGTTGAGGCCAGCCCAGAAGTTTCTATTCTTAGGATTCTCCTCTTTTGAAGAGTTTAAGTTTGGTAGCGATGTTTCTGGGACAGGGTATAAATAGGACTTCACTTTTATACCTTGTCCTGGGTTTTCAAGACCCATGGTGATCCTGCCCATGATGCACAATGGCACACTGTCTCTAGTTTGGGGGCAAGAGATAGTGATTGGTGATTGTGGAAAGCAGCTGGATTCTGTGATGAAACCTTTGTCGAATGATCCTAGATAACATGCTTTTTTCACCTCCACTCTACATGTCTTTCTAAATCTTACTCCCTGGCTCTTCTTTCTTTCCTGATGTCTGCTCACTCTCACTCTGCTAGTTCCTTCTCTGACTTCTTTGAGTATTTCCGCTTTGCTCCCTTCATTGTTACCCATTATATATCTTGTGTTATGCATTTATATTTATAATGCTTGATTTTGGAATAAGGGAAGGAACTTAAGATGTCAGTTGGCCTTCATCTCTGCTGGCTAATGAATTCTTTTCTAGGAAGCAATTTGTATGGATTGTTGGTATTGATGCTTTCTATAACTTATATTGTAGATACTAGAAGGAGAAACTACACAAAAACTTTCTGTCCTAGCTTTAGATCAACTTTTCTGGGCATAACACTCTGTATCATAGGTCAATCTATGTGCGTAAAAGAGAACAAGGCAAATAGCTACACTCACCTTGCAAGAAATTTATCAGGACAAATTAAATAATAAATGTATAACTTGTTTAAAATTAAGGTCATAGAACAAGAATGATGCCTAATTTAGGAATACCATGTTCATTCAGTACATATGTAATAATCTCAAGATAATATAAGCACATAGAGGATAGAGGTAGATGTTTTTTTATCTGGGAAAAAAAGAACACTTGGGGCTAGTTACAAACATTTGGGACCAGATATAATTCTTAAAGTGATTAAAATACCAACAGATTTTTTGAAAAAGAATTTTAATGAAGAGAAAAATAGCAATACTGGATGACCCACCCACGCCAAAATAAAAAAGGATAGTTCAGGAGTGTTAGGAAATACTGACTGAATAAAAATAATATCACTCTCAGGTAGGGTTGGTCTGAGGCAATGCATTCATTTGTTCAACTGCTGCTTTCCTAACTTATACACTTAAATGTTCTCTTTGCTTATTTAAAGCAAGAAAGTATAGTATCACATGAACTGATTTCCATGACTGTGCATTATCTTCCCACAAATTTTGTCTCTTAAAACTTTCTGATTTAATAAGGGTTTAGTTTTCGTTTAGGTCATCTCTATGTTTATCTGAAACAATATGTCTTTCTATCCTTCTTATAAATCTTTCATTCACATTTCTCACCTACTTGCTCTTTTCCTCACAGCCAAGGACATCCCTACTTTATCTTTAGCTTCCATTAAGACCCTAATATACTTAATTTAAGTAGTAATACACTGATTTTCTCTTTTATTCTTACAAGAGATCATTGGGACTGCCACTTAAAATTTATAGTTACAATATAATTAGTGTTATAACATTGAGATAATTCAGTTAGACTATAATAACATTCGTATTTTATTTATATTATATAAATTTATTACAGTTTTTGGGCATTTTCATGTACTAATTTTGAAATAATCTTATCTGACCAAACTATGATAAATATATTGAATACCTGAGTTCCACAGAATCTAGTTGGAAACATGAGTTTCACTCATTTAAAACCAAAATTCCACTTTTTTCTCATCTTTAAACCTTCACTGACCAGTTATTTCATTCTCTAGGAAACATTATTTTTGAAACCATAATTTATTTGATATTATCACATACAGCTGCATGTAATTCTTGTATAATTAATGTTGTTCTCTAAATGCATGTTATCCCTCCAATTCAATTGTTAAGATGTTGAGGACATCTTTCTTCTAGATGTACCACAGATCTAAGCAGATTTTTGGAATAAATGATAACTGACT
>JAQZBX010032363.1:0-25888 GCA_029593785.1 Cabassous unicinctus | reverse complement strand
CTAAAGAGAACTTTTAAATGACTATGACTTGCCAAATAATACCATCAATGTACTCTTCCAAAATGTAAAGTCTATTTCAGATTTTTATGTATAAATACACTTCCTGGGTTACCTGCATAATGAGATCCAATACAGCTTCTGCATTGTGGTGCCTTCTTCTGTGAAATAAAATATAATAGTTTCGTGCTCTGATGACATCTCTGTAGACACAGAGAACAAGGTGTCACATGCACCATCACTAGAACTTTAAATGTTTTAGTGTGACCAACTCTTTCTATACTTGCAGAAAATTTGTGTAATTCTCAGTGATTCAGAAAACAGTATAAGGGGGAATTTTTGAAGTGAATGTCAAGAATGCTGTTTAATCTAAAGAAGTCTGAATCCTGATTGTTAAAAAAGAGATCCAAAATCCTCAGTGTTGGCAAAATTTGTCCCCAAACAAACATATTAAATCAACATTATCAGGTTAAAAAATTCACAATTGTGTGTTACATAAATACACATTTTGCACTTTATATTTGAAAAGTGAAATATTGAAGTAGGATTTTAATTCTCTTTACTGGTCTGACTTCATACAGTATAGCTGAACTTTGGTTTGCCTGAAGGATGGAGAATAACTTCAAGTCCATATTTTATAATGCTTTTGACTCCATCATTTCAGTTCATAAAAAAAATAGAAATGTAAATATTCATACACATTATGTGCTAAAGTCAAACATCTGTGGAAACGTATGTACATTTGAATTACAGCACATATTTTTGAGTCATTCAAATGGTGCATCTCCAAGGGTCATTCTTCTCTAATTAAATTCACTGGTACTTTGATCATAATTCTGTGAGTAGATTCTGTATCTCCAGAGATTCCATAAGAATAATCACCCATCTAGAACATAATTTACAGGTCCATGTAATCTGGAGAGTAAGTCATGAAAGCATTGATATCAACTTATCAAAGGGGAAGAATCCAATCTGGACAAAATTTAAATATGTAAAAATTGTCTTTTTGAAATCATGACCTTCAAAATAGGCAAATTTATTGTGTATGCAAATTGAAATTATGCTTTTAAAGATCATCATTAGATGCTTCCCTACATTATCTTCCAAGGTCTTTATGGTTTTGGCTCTTATATTTAGATCTTTGATTCATCTGGAGTTGATTTTTGTATAAGGTGTCAGATGGTATTCTTCTCTCATTCTTTTGGATATGGATATCCAGTTCTCCAAGCACCACTTGTTAAACAGGCCATTCTCTTCCAACTGAGTGGGATTTGTGGCCTTGTCGAATATCAGATGACTGTATATGTGAGGATCTATATCAGAACTCTCAATTCAGTTCCATTGGTCAGTAGGTCTATCCTTGTGCCAATACCATGTGGTTTTGAATACTGTAGCTTTGTAGTATGTTTTAAAATCAGGTAATGTGATACCTCCAACTTCATTTTTCTTTTTCAATATGTCTTTGGCAACTCGGGGCCTCTTACCTCTCCAAATATATTTTGTGGTTAGTTTTTCCAGTTCCTTAAAAAATAGTGTTGATTTTTATTGGGATTGCATTAAATCTGTAGATTAGTTTGGGTAGGATAGACATCTTGATGATGTTTAGTCTTCCTATTCATGAACAGGGAATATTTTTCCATTTATTTAAGTCTTCTTTGATTTCCTTTAACAGTGTTGGGTAGTTTTCTATATATAAGTCCTTTATATCTTTAGTTAAATTTATTCCTAGGTATTTGAATCATTTAGTTACTATTGTAAATGGTATTTTTTTTCTTGATTTCCTCGTCAGATTGCTCGTTATTGGTGTACAGAAATGCTACTGATTTTTGAGCATTGATCTTGTAGCCTGCAAAATTACTGAACTCCTTTATAATTTCTAGAAGCTTTGTAGTAGATTTCTCAGGGCTTTCTATGTATAGGATCATGTCATCTGCAAATAATGAAATTTTTACTTCTTCCTTTCCAATCTGGATGCCTTTTATGTCCTTTTCTTGCCTCATTGCTCGCACAAGTACTTCTAAGACAATGTTAAATAGGAGTGGTGATAGTGGGCATCCTTGTCTTGTTCCTGATCTCAGAGGGAAGGCTTTTAGGGTTTCACCATTGAAAATGATGTTAGTTTTGGGTTTTTCATATATAGCCTTTATCATATTCAGAAAGTTTCCTTCTATTCCTATCTTTTGCAGTGTTTTTATCAGGAAAGAGTGCTGTATTTTGTTGAATGCTTTTCCTGCATCTATGGAGATGATCATGTGATTTTTTTCTTTCTATCTGTTTATGTGGTGTATTATGTTGATTGATTTCCTTATATTGAACCATCCTTGCACACCCGGGATGAAACCCACTTGGTCATGATGTATAATCCTTTTGATATGTTGTTGAATGCGATTAGCAAGTATTTTGTTGAGGATTTTAGCGTCCAGGTTCATTAGGGAAACTGGTCTGTAATTTTCCTTTCTTGTGGTATCTTTGTTTGGTTTTGGTATTAGGGTAATGTTAGTATCGTAGAATGAGTTAGGCAATATTCCTTCTATTTCTATTTTTTGGAACAGCTTAAACAGAATTGGTGTTAGCTCTTTCTGGAATGTTTGGTAAAATTCAGCTGTGAAGCCATCTGGTCCCGGGCTCTTCTTAGATGGGAGGTTTTTGATGACTGAGTCTCTCTCTTTATTTGTAATTGGACTGTTGAGTTCATCAATTTCTTCTTTCATCAGTGTAGGCTGTTTGTGAGTTTCTAGAAACTTGTCCATTTCCTCTAAATTATCATTCTTGTTGGCATATAATTTTTCAAAGTATCCTCTTATGATACTCTTTATTTTGGTGGGGTCAGTAGTGATATCCCCTTGCTCATTCCTTATTCTGTGTATTTGCTTCTGTTTTCTCTTTTTCTTTGTTAGTCTTTCTAAGGGTTTGTGAATTTTATTGATATTCTCGAAGAACCAGCTTTTGGTTTTGTTTATTTTTTCTAGTGCTTTCTCTTTCTCTATTTCATTTAGTTCTGCTCTAATCTTTGTTATTTCCTTCTTTCTACTGCCTTTTGGTTTAGTTTCTTGTTGTTTTTCCAATTCCTCCAAGTGTGCAGTTAGGTCTTCAATTTTAACTCTTTTTTCCTTTTTAATATATGTGTTTATGGCTATGAACTTCCCTCTCAAGACTGCTTTCACTGCATTCCATAGGTTTTCATATGTTTTGTTGTCATTTTCATTAGTTTCAAGGTAGTTACTGATTTCTTTTGAGATTTCCTCCTTGACCCACTGTTTGTCTAAGAGTGTGTTGTTTAACTTCCATATCCTTGTGCCTAACCTGTTTCTCTGACCATTAGTGATTTCCAATTTCATTCCACTGTGGTCAAAGAAATTACTTTGTATGATCTCAATCTTTCTGAACTCATTGAGAGTTGTTCTGTGGCCTAGCATGTGGTCTATCTTGGAGTATGATCCATGTGCACTCGAGAAGAATGTAAATCCTGCTGTATTTGGGTGTAGTGTTCTATATATGTCTATTAAGTCCAGGTCCTTTAATGTATTGTTTAGAGCCTTTGTTTCTTTATTGATTCTCTGTCTAGATGTTCTGTCTAGATGCACCATGATAATGGTGCATTAAAGTCCCCTGCTATAATTGTAGAGGCATTTATTTCTCCACTTAGTTTTTCCAGAGTTTGACTCATGTATATTGACGTACCCCGATTAGGTGCATAAATGTTTATGATTGTTCTCTCTTCTTGAGAGATTACCCCTTTTACTAATATATAGTGTCCATCCTTGCCTCTTACAATAGTTTTGCATATAAAGTCTATTTTGTCTGATATTAGAATTGCTACTCCTGCCCTTTTTTGGCTATTGTTAGTTTGTAAAATGGTTTTCCAGCCCTTCACTTTCAGCCTCCTTGAATCCCTGGGTCGAAGGTGTGTTTCTTATAGACAGCATATAGATGGATCATATTTCCTTATCCATTCTGTCAATCTGTGTCTCTTGATAGGTGAATTTATTCCATTAACATCTAGTGTTATTACTCGTAACAAATTTCTTACTTCAGCCATATTTTCTTTGGGTTAATGTATGTCATATGTTGTTTTGTTTCTGTTTTTTTCTTTTTAGTTGTTTTTAAACTCTCCTCCAACTCTCTCTCCCTTGTTTTTTCGTTTCAACTTGTAGAACTTCCTTTAGTATTTCTTGAAGTGCCAGTTTCTTATTGACATACTCTCTTAGTTTCTGTTTATCTGTGAATATTTTGAACTCTCCATCATTTTTGAATGCTAGGTTTGCTGGATAGAGAATTCGTGGCAGGAATTTTTTTTTCTTTTAGTACTTTGACTATGTCATACCTCTGTCTTCTTGCCTGCATGGCTTCAGCTGAGAAATCAGCACTTAATCTTATTGTGCTTCCCTTGTATCTGATGGTTCTTTTTTCTCTTGCTGCCTTGAGTATTTTCTCTTTGTCTTGAGCATTGGACATTTTGACAAGTATATGTTTTGGAGTTGGTCTGTTGGGATTTATACTATTTGGGGTGCACTTTGCTTCCTGGATCTGCATATCCATCTCTCTCAATAGGTTTGGGAAGTTTTCAGCCATTATTTCCTTCAACACTCCTTCTGTTCCCTTTCCCTTCTCTTCTCCTTCTGAGATTCCCATAATGTGTATGTTTGTGCGTTTTGTGTTGTCAGTTAATTTCCTGAGCCCCTGCTGGATTTTTTCTATCTTTTTCTCTCTTTTTTCTACTATCTGTTTGATTTCAGATGTATTGTCTTCCGCATCACTAATTCTTTCTTCTGCCTGTTCAAATCTGCTGTTGTGTGAATCCAGCGTCTTTCTGAAATTTTTGATTGTGCTATTGGTCACCATCATATCCATTATCTTTTTGGGTATGTTTACCATTTCTTCAGTATATTCTCCCAGTGTCTTCTTTATATTCTTAATCTCTTCCTTCACTTCTTTAAGTTGGTACATGATATTTGTTTGAAAAGCTTAGATTAGTTTTTCAATGTTCTGCATCACTTCCTGGTTTTTAGTTTGTTCATTGCCTTGGTCCATGTTTTCCTGTATCTCAGTGTGGTTTGTAATTTTTTGTTGCCCTCTATCATCATTTTATCTTGATGGATTTATTCAGTTGATTAGCTTCTCTCTCTGCTCTAGAGTTTTATTTAGCTGGTGGTTCTTCCTGTGTTAAGTTTTCTCTTTCATACTTTTTATTCTTATTTTATTTCTTTGCTTCTTTCTATGTTCCCTTGAAGGCAAAAGATTAGGGCCAAAGGAATTGAAAAATGTGAGAAAGGAAGAAGGATAATAGTAATACTGATAAAAGTTAGAAGAGGGCCCAAATGAGACTTAATGAAATGAATATTTAACTCATGTAGACAGTGTAGAGTAATAGGAAAAAAAGTGGAGTACCTACAATGGACTGGGGAACCAAATAGAGGAATATATATATAATGATTTAGAAGGCTAGAATTATGATGAGGGAGAGAAAGAGTGAAGAAAAGGCTGAAAGGAAAGAGTTAATATTAATAAAAAGAGAAGAAAACAAAATAGATAGAATAAAAATTATCCTTGTAATAGGAAATGGTCTCATGAATTTCACAGCCAAAGCACAAGCAGCAAGAGAAAAAATATTTAAATGGGATCTCATCAAAATTAAAAACATCTGCACCTCAAAAGATGTTATTAAGAAAATAAAAAGGCAGCCTACCCAATGGGAGAAAATATTTGGCAACTATATATCTGATAGGAGCCTAATATCCTGCATATATAAAGAAATCTTACACCTCAAAAATAAAAAGACAAACAACCCATTTAAAAATGAGCAAGTGACGTGAAAAGACACTTCTCCAAGGAAGAAATACAAATGGCTAAAAAGCACATGAAAAAATGTTTGACATCCCTAGCTATTAGGGAAATGCAAATCAAAACCACAATGAGATACCATCTTACACCCATCAGAATGGCAGCTATTAAAAAAACAGCAGAATATAAGTGTTGGAGAGGGTGTGGAGGAATAGGAACCCTCATCCACTCCTGGTGGGATTGTGGAATGGTCCAGCCCTGTGGAAGACAGTTTGGCAATTCCTCAGAAAACTAACAACAGATCTTTCCTATGACCCAGCAATTCCACTGCTTGGTATATACCCAGAAGAATTGAAAGCAAAGACACGAACAAATAAATGCACACCAATGTTCCTAGCGGCATTGTTCACAATTGCCAAAAGTTGGAATCAGCCCCGGTGCCCATCAACAGATGAATGGGTAAGCCAAATATGGTACATACATACAATGGAATATTCCTCAGGTGTTAGAAGGAATAAAGTGCTAACACATGGAATAACATGGATGAATCTTGAATACCTTATTTTGAGTGAAGCAAGCCAGTCATTGAAGGATGAACAGTTTATGACTTCATTGATTTGAATTGAGGAAAGTTAACCGTCTCTGAGAACCACTGTCTGAAAGATAGGTTAACAAGGGAGAGAGAGAATGGTAGGTTGCGATCCATCACCCATGTGGACATAATCTATGGTAAATTGAAAGAGTATAGTTATATATTGAAGGATAGGAGAGGTGAGTAGAGATTTTACTGGTTTTGGTGGTGCAGGGTTAACAGGTGGGTAGATAAGGAAGGGCAAGTTAGAATACCCAGGGCATGTAACTATGAATCTTGCCATCCCATTAGCCAAGAAAGAGGAGTGTCGTATGCCCCATGGGGTGGGGAGGAAGGAACAGAAAAGATCAAATGGGGTATTTAGTGGTCCTGGGAAATATTCTTCATTACCTTACAGTAATGGACACAGAACATGGTAAATATCATAAAAAAATATTAAACTGTACCATCTAAAATGTAAACTATACTGTAAACCATTCAAAATGTTTAGTAACTATGTATCACTATCTATATAACAGTTATAGCAATGCTACCATCCACAAAAGAAAAAGATTTAATATGGGGTGGGGAAAGGGGAGCAAGTTTGGGTATATTGGAATCTCTAGTATTCCGTGTGTGACTTTGCTGTGACCTAAAACTTCTTTGAAAACTAAATGAAAATTTGGGAGACACTGGAGAATGAGAGAGGGAAGATGTCTTGGTACACATTGGACATCCAATAATGCCATGATAAAAGGAGAAAAAACAATAATAATAATAATTAAAAAAAATTTTTTTCTGTTGTTTTTTCCCATTTTCTTTTTTTGAGTGTCCCAATCTGTTAATTATATTTTATTTTTAGATCTTTTTTTCTGAATTTCTTGTATTTTATTTCTTGCATTTAAGCTTATCACTATTATTTCATTTTCCTATTAATTGTATTTGGTTATTATATGGGCTTCATCTTCAAGGAAGGTTTAGGTCACAGAAGGGTTACAATGAGGGCTGCTGAGCGTGGGTGGCGGGTGTTTGGGATGGGGGATTCGTGGGAGTAAGTTCATCTGAATATACATAAAAATTATATAAAATTGTTCAAATGATCAAGGAATGGGGCAAGGCCATGGTGGATAGACAATCACTCAATAAATGAGGGAATACTGAATTCCCAGCTGGGAGAGCTCTGCCACATTCTCCAAGGGAGCAGCAACAGGCCCCCAAGTGTAGGGGCAGTGTCTGGCTAAAGAGGGTGTCCCACTGTTGGGTTCTTATTATTTATGACTAGCTTTATGAGTCTAGGCTCTTGTAATTGTCACTTGGCCTACTGTTATGGGGTGCCTAAGGGTTGCCACCTGAGAGCCCCCTTGTTGCTCAAATGTGGCCTCTCTCTTAAGCAAACTCAGCATATGAATGCATTACCTTCCCCCCAACGTGGGACATGAATCCCGGGGATGAGCCTCCCTGGCAACATGCCACTAATACCAAGTGCCAACTGGAAACATGACTGGGGGAAAAAAAAACAATCTTGAATAAAAGGGGGAAAAGGTAAAGAATAATGAGTTCATGTGGCTAAGAGACTTCAAAGAGAGTCAGGAAGTCATCCCAGAGGTAATGCTTATGCACACCGCAGTAGGATCTCATAGAACACCAAAGTGAATATCACCCCACACAGAGGGGCTCCTGAGGGTTCTGGAGACACCCAGGTCCTATATAATGGGGGATAGCCCCAGAGATTGATGCCTTATCATTGGGCTCTATTTTGGAATCTGTGCTCCTGAGATTGACAGAGTTGGACTCAAATAGGTCCTCCCTGCACATGGTCCATCAGCCCCTTCTATTCAAACCTATATGTGAGGCTGGAGTTTGTAGGTGTACTTCCAGAGACTGGAGCCTCTAGCCTGCCTATGTGCCAGCTGTGCCTGGAATCTCGGTGGAGCTACAACTCCTACTCTAAGCTCAATTGACTCACCCAAGTCACCTGGTGAGGAGATGACGATGATGGACAATGACAATCCCAGGGAATGGAGAGAGCCTGCAGCTGAAGGCAGGATAATCCCATCCACTGTATCCATGGGATATAAGCCCACTCTCACTGGGAGATGGAGTGGACATCACCATTCCAGTCCCTTCAGGATTGGGGGAAGAGCTACGGACTAGAGTGGACTCAATGGTATTCTGTTGTAGACATATTTGGATTCAAGCAATGGAAGAAATTTTAACTGTGAGATGAAGCCAGTGGCCACTAGACGCTTTTGGGTCAGGGAGGTGAATGGCCGTTGTAATACAGGGGTTTTTTCAGGACTTGGGGGTTGTCCTGATTGATGCTGTGGTGACAGATATAGGCCATTTTAGAGCAGCACATACCATGCAGAACTGTGTGGGAGAGAGTGTGGCCTATGATGTGAACTGTGGTCTATGCTTAGTGGCAAAGCCCCAGGATGTGTATACCCATTGAAGCTGACGTGCCACATGAATGAAAGAGGTTTATGTGAGATGTTATGTGAGGTATGGGAGGTGGAGATCACGGGAATCCCTGTAGTTTTTGTGTAACATCTATGTAATCTAAGCATCTTTTAAAATATATATGAAAAATAAAATAAAATAAAAAGATTATCATTAAACTCACTTTCAAGAATGCTGAAAGTTCATCATAATAAGTCATTGAAAATTAAAATCAAATGCAGATATAGCAGTGTTACTGCTCTAGCAATAAGAAAAAGTTTCAGTCAGGTAAATTAGTAGAATCTGTATTGTAAATTAGAAGAAATTCTGAAATATTTAAAGGAATATCTTAAAGTAGTCCACGAATCCTAAGTCTTTATCACACTCTAAAGACCTTTCTGAGGGAAGTAATACCAGCTGTTACTTTTTGCATAAAATATCAGTGAACTCCCTTGGGATGGGAGAAAGAAAATGTTCTCACCTGGAAATAAACATCAAGAAAAGGAAGACTAGCAGATGCTATAGAGTCCTGGTTGCCTTCTTGCCATTTTTCTTGCATTCTCTCTTAGTAATTGACCTTATATTTTCAGGTAAAGCAAGAGTCCAATATTTACATAGATTTCCCAATGTCTTTTGAAAATTCAGGTGCCCAAAAAGATTGAATTTAAGCCATTTCATGGGACATATAGGAAGTGGGATAATTCAAGCAGAATTCAACCTCCCTAAGGCCCTTCTCCTTTATGCTTTCTAGAAGTCTGACATGTTGTCTGGAAATCTAAAACTACCTTGTGAGCATGAGCAGACCACAAGTGTGGTAGCCTTGAGTGAATCATCACTGAGCAATAGTGACCAGTGTCCCCAAATGTTTGGAACCAACTTCAGATAGCCTCTGAAGACAAAAACAAAAAACAAAAACAAAAAAAAACCCAACAACTCTACCTTGTTAATGTCACATTTGTTTCAGCTCTTTGTTATTATGAGCCCCAAATAATCTTAATTAGAGTTCAGGATGTATCATGAATGATGCTGTGGCATGTCCCCATCCTCCATAAGATTTGTTGGTCTAGACAGCAATGAAATTCTATTGTCTGTAGAAATTCTTAGATGGTTTGCTATTTTCTCTGTGTACCATTATAATAAATCCCTATTGTCAAAAGTCACATAAATGTGTCTCATTTGCATTAAAGCCTTGCTTAAAATTATAAAAAGAAAAAAATCATACAATTTTATTAGCAAATGTTGATAAAATTTACTTAAATTGACAATTTCACATTTTACTTGATAATATTTTAACAGTAAGTATTTAAAAATTAGAATATATTTTATTTATAAATTTCTCTTTGGGATTTCACTTTAAGAAATTATTAGAAAAGTGTACATTAGTAATACTGCAATAAAAATTTTAATCCAATAATCTTAGCATAAAATCTGATCATAAAAATGAAAGAAAAAATCATGAAGTAGTTCCCAAAGAAGGTAGATACAGTAAAATAAAATGCTGGGTAATTGTAATATGAATCAGAAACCCTTTATTATACCAATAAAACAAAATAGAGGAATGAGAGGTATAGCAGTTGGGTATTGTTTATGAATTCCAAAAATAGATATTGGATTATGTTTGTAAACTGGCCTGTTCCTCTGTGCATATTAGATTATATTACCTTCAAAGGTTTCACTTTTACTTGATTAAATAATGACTAAGACTTTGATTGGGCCACATAGGTAGGACATTAGTAGAAAATGACAGGGCAGAGGAGTTAGTGTTTTGATGCTGGAGTTTTGATATTGGAGCCCTGGGAAGTAAACACACAGGGGAGCAGATACATGAGGAAGGAGAGAAGGTTCCATTAGACATGCAGAAGCACCAGGAAGAGAGAGGAGCCATTCAACTGATAATCTACAGCTGGCCTTGTGGAGAGAGCAGAGCAGCTGAGCCCAGAGAAAAATGAACCCTGAGAGACAGATGAGACTCATCCCAGCCTATAGTTCATATTGGAGGAAGCTGGGACCAGGAAGCCTTAAGAGGAAGAGGAAGCCTGAATGAACACTTGCATTTGTTGGCAGCCATCTTGTTCCAACACGTGGCAACAGACTTTGAGGAGGGAAGTAACTTATGCTTTATGTTCTGGTAACTGTAAGCTTTTACCCCAAATAAATACCCTTTACAAAATCCAACAGATTTTTGCATCAGCACACCATTGTCTGACTAATACAAGAGGGGAGAAGATAAAGGATGTATGGGATGATTTTATTTATCTCAAAGTGCTCATGGAACATTGAGCAAAATAGACAATGTGTCCAGCCATAAAACAAGTTGCAATACATTTCAAAGGACTTAAATCATAGAGAATATATATCTGATAATAATGGAATCCAATTAGAAATTATAATAAAAATATAATAAAGCATTTTCCAATTATTTACACATTAAAAAGAATAGTTCTAAATAACCCAAGGGACTAAGAAGAAATCACACAGGCATTAGAAAATATTTTTAATAGTAAGATAATAAAAACAAAAAAATATTAAAATATATTGGATTAGGTAAAGGAATTCTTAAATGGAAGTTTATATCTTTATGTGAAATTACTAGACAACAAGAAAGATGAAAAGACATGAACTATAATTTTATCTCAAGAAACTGGAAAAGAAAGAGCAAATAAACTCAGAAAATTTTGCAGAATGGAAATAGTAAATATAAGACAGATATGATTGATATAGTAATTTATTGAAAAATAGATAAAATATATAAAGTAAGACCCTATCCACAATGGGTTCACACCCATAGGAATGGATTAAGTTTAGGAACATGTTTTTCTGAGGTACCTACATAGCTTCAAACCACCCTAGTCCCCTCTCCATACCCCCAAAAAACCTGCTCTTTGGACATACAAAATATATTCATTCCATGACAATATACCAAATATGTTGTCATTTCAGAATTAATGCTAAATATAAAATCTCATCAAAATCAGTTATGAGTTTGATCTATCCTGGGATACAATTCCCCTGTGTGTTGACCTGGCAAATCTAGAAAACAAGTTACCTGCTTCCAATATACACTGGAAAGTTAGCCATAAGGTAAAAATTCCCATTTCATTAGGGAGAAATTGAAAAGTAATTGGGGGTCATGTGTCCCAAACAATTAAAAAACCCAACAGGGCAAATTCCATTTCATTTCAAGGCCTGAGATTCATCTATGGATGAATATTTTGTCCTCCAGGCCTGATGGAGAGCAGCTCCATCTCTTCCTAGTGTTTAATCAGTGACTTTGTGCTCCCTGAACACTGGGAAGAAGGCTCCAAACTCTCCAAAAATCAGGGTGAGAGACAGGTTCTCTGAAAACTCTGAGACAAAGGCCTCCCCCGTTCTGAGCACTGGGGAGGCAGCATTCTCCCTAAACAATGAGGCAGAAGGTCTGCCTCTTCCAAGCACCTGGGCAGATGACCTCTACTCTCCAAGTACAAGAGTGGACCCAACTTTTCCACACAGATATATAGGACTGCTCTCTTGTCAAATATCTCTTGAATGCAAGAGATCTCTTCAATTCAAGTCTCAGTTTTCATATTTCTGCCCTGGAAGTCATTTTTCCTTGAATTTGTCCCTTTTCTATTGCTTTCAGTTCAAGCTGGCAGTGGTTCTGCTCATATAAATTGTGCAAAAAACTGGCAGCTTTGCTTAACGTTCATAGGTATATCCAAACCATCATACAGAGAGACTTTCCACAAATTTTTCCTGCCTAACTGCATTTCTGAGCATGACCTCCACTGAAATGGCTGACACATTCCATGTTTGGTTAAACTCTTACATGGAGCCTTATTCTCTGGGGGCTCACTTTACAGAAGGTCAGGGAGGTCCCTGATATCGCTGCTTCTGGCACTAGTCTCAGCACACACTATCTGGATAAGCTCCAAATAGAATTTTCCAAACTATCAATTTCTGGTTACTTTGTGCTTAAGAGCTCAGTTTTCAGCTCATCACTTTCCTCTCACATTTTATAATAAAGTGCAAGAAGAAACCAGGCTGCATCTTTAACACTTATCTTGTAAATATCAGCTGAATTTCCAAGTTCATCACTTTAGCGTTCTTCCCTCCTACCTTTAGCATTCGTATTTCCCCCAACAGTCTCTTCAAAGCAATCTAAACCTTTACTCATCTTCTAGCCTCTACTCATTACCAAATCAATCCCAAATATTTCCTACATTTGTAGGTACTTGCAATATCAGCACCCCACTTTTCTGGTACTAAAATCTGTTTTGGTTTCCTTGGCTTCTCAAGAAAATACCATGCAATGGGTTCATTTAAACAATGGGAATTCACTAGGTCATGGTTTTGAAGTTAGGAGATATCCACATCAAGGCATCACCAAAGCAATGCTTTCTTTCCAAAGAACTGGTATTTTGGGCCTGGCTGTCACTGATCCTTGGTCTTTGGATCTTCTGTCACAAACAATGCACATGGCAGCCTCTTCTGCCCTCTCTCATCATTTCCAAGTTCCATTGACCTTCAGCCTTTTGCTACCCATGGCTTGCTCTCTCTCTGTCTGAATTTCATTCTGCTTAAAAAGGACTCCAGTTCAGGATAAAGGCCCACCCTGATTGAGTTGGGCCACATCTAACTGAAAAAACCTCATCAATGGTCCTACTTACAATGAGTTCATACCCACAGGAATGGATTAAGTTTAAAGACGTGTTTATTTTTTTGGGGGTACATAAATCCAAATCACCACACTACCTTAACCAAATAATCAAAGTTACCATCTCAAGTACCTGGACTAATCAACAATATGTGCCTCCTGTTATGATACTCTGTGGTAGTTTGAGTCATTTGTAGACACCAGAAAATTATTTTCTTAAATTGGTCCAGCCATATGGGTGTGAACTCATTGTGAATATTTTAATAGATTAAATTCATTTAAGAGCCATTTAGCTAGATTGCTCCAGTAAGACATAGCCCAGGTTGGTCTTAATCTTATTACTGGAGTGCTTTATAAACTGAAATTGGCCAAGGCGCAAAAACACAGAGAAATTCTCAGAATCTGATAGAGAAGACCCCAGGAGGCACAAGTTGAACTCAGTGGAACAGAGAAGGTGAGAGGAAGCCACTGAAGCCAGAAGTTGAAAGCCACAAGGCCTAGAGGAGAGGGGAGAGACAAACAAACATTGCCATGTGCCTGATTGCCCAAAACTGCAGCTCAGAGAGAAATCATCTCCTGATGAAGCCTTGATTTGGATAATTTCATGGCCTTAGAACTATAAGCTATACATTAATAAATCCCTATTGTAACAGCCAGCCCATTTCTGGTATATTGCCTTGGCAGCCTTAGAAAACTAAACACACTCTAAGAAGAAATTTAATGACATTTAATTTGTATGATATCCCTTCCAAAAATGCATAACCTGAATGTAAACATGAGGAATCATCAGACAAACCCAAACTGAAGAATATAGTGAAATCTATAAAATAACTTGCTCATACTCCATAAGCTGTCAATTCATGAAATACAAAACTCAGGAATAGTTTCAGTTTAAAGGAGATTAAAGACACATGACAACTGAATGTAGTATATGATCTTGGAATCTCTTTTTCCATTAAAAGGACATTATTGGAACAATTGGTTAAATTACAATATTATCTGTAGATTAGATATTAGTTTATATGGATGTTAATATCCTAATTTTGAAAACTACTCTGGCTATGCATGAATATTCCTTATTTTTAGAAATGCTTTTTATTTCCTAATTTTATATATAAGTATTTGTATCTAAAAGTTTATCATGTGTGCAGCTTATTCAAAAATTTAAGAAAAAATATAAATGAATCTATATATATGAGAAAGAGAAAGAACTGCGCAAAGTAAAATAATGAACATATTTTACATGTCTATAATAATTTTATACATCTATATAAAACCTCTTGAAGAGAACATTAAAGAACAATTATGTGGCCTTGAATTAGGCAAATATTTCCTCTTTGACAATAAAAACATTGTAAAAGATCAATTCTATAAATTGCATTTTATTGAAATTGTGGAATTTTGCTCAAGTGACAAACCACAGACTAGGGGAAAATATTCGTAAATCACAAGTCTGATAAAGGACTTATTTCCACAATAGATAAAGAACTCCCAAATTTCAATAACAATAAAGCAAACAATTCAATGTAAAATGGGCAAAAGGTTTGAACGGATATTTCATCAAAGAAAAGATACAAATGACAAAAAAAAGCACATGAAAAATGTGAATATTCTCGCTGTCCTGATTTTTTGATAATCAGGGTAGGCTAAACATTTGCTATATTAGAAACCATGCATGTGTTCCCAGACCTAGTTTTTCTCCCTAGGTCTGGTTTCTGGAATGCTGGTGTTAAACAAAACCTGATTTATTATATGACCATCCTGTGTGGGAAAAGACTATAACTCTAGTTATCTTTGGTCAACCTTAAGAGATATAGCAGGGGGATGGATGTGGCTTGGATGGTTGGGCATCTGTCTCCCATATGGAAAGAACTGAGTCCAATCCCCATGACCTCTTGGTAAAAATTAAAAAAAAGAAAAATATAGAACGCTCATGGGCTGCTAGGACCCACATGCAGGTGAGCCGCCAGTCCCCGTGAGCCACACAGCAAGATGATGATGTAACAGGAGAGTGACACAAAGGAGAGCCAGGATGAGATGCACTAAAAAACCAGGAACTAAGGTGACACAGGTGGTAGGATGCCTCTCTCCCACATCGGAAGTTCCGAGGATCGAATCCCAGTGAAGAAAGGAGGAGAAGGATGAGAAGAGAGGCAGGAAACGGAGACAGAGTCACCCAGCGAATGGACACAGAAACAGCAAAAATGGGGGGAAGGGTAAAAATGGATAAAAGTAAACAAATAAATAAATCCTTAAAAAATGTATATGGGAGGAAGATAGGGACCATAATTGGTAGTAATACTTTGACGATGCTCTTTCATGATTTGCTAACAAATGTTTCACAACAATTCAGGGTGTTTGTGTGTGGGGGGGTGATGTGTGGGAGCCCTGCATGTTGTTATGCCTGTTTGTTTTTTAAGCTCATGATGTTTACTGAACACTTATAGTTTATGTATGTACATGGGTGAATGATATATTTCAATAAATTGTTTTAAAAAAAAGCACATGGAAATATGCCCAATATCACTGTTCATTTGGGAAATACAAACAAAATCAAAACAAAATATCACTACTTATTTCTTAGAATGATTAAAATTTTAAGATTTGACAATACCAAGTGCATCCAAAGATTTAGAGGAACTGGGAAAGCATTTGTTTCTGGTGGTAAAACAAAATGCTAAAGTTGGAAAACAGTTTGACAGTTGCACATGAAGTCAAACCTACACTTAGTTTACAACCAAACAACTCCACTATGAGGTATTTACTCAAGTGTAATGAAAACTTATGTTTTCACACCAAAAAACTGCATATGAATATTCTTAGTAATTTTCTTCATAATTTCTAATAGCTGGAGGCAACTCAAATAGCTCTCAACTGGAGCAGATAATGAAACCGTCATACATATATAAGTGAAATACTACTTAGCAATAAAAAGGAATAAATTATTGATACCCACAATGACAAGGATAAATCTCAAATGCATTATGCTATTCAAAAGAAGAAAGATTGTAAATGATCCTACACTGTATGATTCAAGTTATATAAAATTCTGGAACAGACAAGATTATAGGAAAGCAACGATTTAGTATTAGCCAGGACCTGACTACAGGATGTGAGGGGAGGATCTGACTACAACCTCGTGGATGGCATTTTGACAAGGATTTTGAACATTAATTTTGAAAATACATTCGGCAATTTGAGATTATTTTATGACTCCCAAAAAAGATAAAGATTATATTTATAAACTAATCTCTTTTTTGGATGTGATACCCTTTGATTGTATTAGATTCAGCTGAGATGGTTTTATTATATTAACTGTTAAGATTAGGGCTTTGATTCAACCACATCAGTAAGGCATGACTCAGATTGAGTCCTGCCCCCTTGGTGGGCCTTTATAAATGGACACTCATTCAAGCTGACACACAGGAAGAGTGAGAGCTTTGTCATGCTTGATCCTGGGGCCCTGGGGAGAGATGAACCATTCACCTGATAGTTTACAGCTGAGACTTGGCAGAAGCTGGTCCCATGGAAACTAAAGAGGAAGAGGAAGTCCAGGAAGGAGAGACCAGGCAATAATCAGTGACTATCTTGCTTCAAGACATGGCAATTGAGTTTGCTGAGAAAGGAAACTTGAGTTGGACTCTTTAGGGCCTTGTAACTGTAAGCTTTTACCCCAAACAAATATGACTTATAAAAGCCAACAGATTTCTGGTACTTTGCATCAGTACCCCTTTGACAGACTAATACAACACTTATACAGTTTGACCCAAAAATACTACTGCTGAGAACTCACAATTGCACATATTCAAAAGGACAGATATTTATTGCAAAATTATTTGTCATAGACAAAGATTGGACACAACATGAAAAGGACTTGATGTATTAATTTTAGTATACTTTTTGATGGAGTATAATGCAGTAGGAGTCAGAAAAAGTCATGTATTCAATTTTAATCCATTCTTATGGGTATGAACCCACTGTAAATAGAACTTGTCAAAGATTTTATTTTTAGTCAAAGTGTGGCCCAACTAAATAAGTTGGGTCTTAACCCTATTACTGGAGGCTTTATGAAGGCAAAGCCTGGTGGAGGAGCAGAGAGCTGGAAGTCAACAGAATCCAGAAGAGAAATGAGAGGACATTGCCCGCCCTGTAACTGACAGGGAAAAGCCAAAGAACCCCGAGGATTTGCTGGTCAGCCAGAAAATACAGATTCTTAGAAGAAGCAAGCCTTCTAGCATCTTGTTTAAGTTTGCCAAAGGACTGCTGATGCAAAGTACCAGAAATGGGTTGGATTTTTTAAAAGGGATTTATTTAAGGTAAAAGTTTACCATTCCAAGGCTGTTAAAAACCCAAACCCAATTTTTGAAAGCCAGAAACTCTTATTCCAGTCCAGTAGCACCATACTACTTTCTCTGAATATATGTCAATATTTATAATTCTGCTCATATTCTGGTTGCCTGCTGTGCTGACCTCTTTGAGCCTTCAAAGTGGATTTGTCTGGAGAAAATCAGAGAAACAACTGGAGCAGCTCCCAGACCTTAGAAACACAGGACCAACAAGATCAGAAAACCAGAAGAGAAGAAAGGTTCAGGGATGGTTGAGGAGAAGGGGCCCATTTCAGCCCCAAGATCTCCTAAAAGGCCAGTCAAATTTCAGAGTATTCTTTTTCTCAGTGATGACCACTCTTTTAAAGTTAAACAAACAAACAAACAAACAACAACAACAAAAAAAACAATGCTACCATTCAGGACCAATTGAATGCTTTATTATAATCTTAGAGATTCCAGTAATAAAGGATGTTTATAATAACAAAATATTTATTGAAAATTTAATGGTATTAAGAGCTTTACAAGGATTATCTGATTTGATCCTGATAATATCTCTATCGTTCCCTTTAAATGAAACTTAAAGAGATCATATTTTCCCAAAATTCACAGTACAAATGATAAAAGTAAGATTTAAACTCAAGACTGTCTGAAGCAGATACTTTGCTCATAAGCTTTATAGTATACAAAACCTGGTCACCCATTTCTCCATAATTTATATATAAGAGATAAAAAATAAAATCTCCTTCACCCAACAAAAACTGTGAAACAAGGCTGTCAATGTGAACGACTGTTTAATGTAGTAAAAATGAGCTTTAGTCCAAATAATGGCAGGGATGAATGGTAGACCTTTCCTTTGGAGATAGAAAAAGAGAGAATAAGACTAGATATGGGAGAAGAAGAGAAAATATAGAAATAGAAGATAGAAAATAAAAAATTCAAAACATTTCTATTGCTTAGAATATTTTATTTTTGTTTTATAATTGCAAAGTTTGAGCTTACATTGCATCTTATATGAAATATTGATAGTTTCTTTGTTCTCATATATTCTGTTTATAAAAGATGTTTCCTAGGAATTGCCTTAATCATGTGAATTAATTAATAGGCTGACTGTAAACATAATCAAAAACACTATTGCTCAAAGTGTGTGTAAACATCACCTACCTCAGAAACATCTGGATAATTTGTTTAAAATGGAGAAATATCAATCCAAGCATTGTCCTAATTTGTTAGACTCTATAAAGCTCTTTCCCCAAAATCTGTATGTTAAAAAGATTAAACACCTGATTCTGAAAGTACATTAAAGATTGACAACCAAATGGTAGTAAATTATTCAAAATTGCATATTTTTATACTGATAAGTAATTACTACTTGGGCCTTTTCTTAAAGAGTCTATATGCCATACACCTAGTCTTTGACACAAAATATTCACTGTCCATAGAAATTACCTTCTTTTCTCTTAGTGATAAAAAGATAAAATCATTTTATATGCTTGTGATTATTTCTCAGTCAAATCAACTTTTAATCACACAGCAACTTCATAGCATTTTCACTTACATTTCTGAGAATGTAGATCAAAGAGATTAACATGGGCATTATCATGGTATAAAACATGGCCACAATTTTATCAATGGAGAATGTAGACACTATGAAAAGATATACAAATATGCAGGGTATGAAGAATAAGATAACCACAGAGACATGAGAAACAAAGTTGGACAAGGCTTTGCACCTCTCCTCTAAGGGGTGAGATTTCAGAGTGTACAAGATGATCATACAGGAGACCATCAAGAGGAGCAAGTTTGATAGGTAGATGAACACACTGTTGGCAACCACAAAGAGACCAAGAGTGTAGGTACCCATGCAGAGAAGTTTCAGCAAAGAAATCAAGTCACACATGGAGTTATACAGGGCATTGGCTCCACCGAAGGACAGCCTCATTGTGAAGAGGATCTAAATGGTTGCAGGGTCAAAGCCTCTAGCCCAAGAAACTCCTATGGGGAGGCCACAAGCCTATGAGCTCATGACAGTTGTGTAGTACAAGGATTTGCAGATGGCCATGTAGTGGTCATGGGCCATCACCACAAGCAAGATGATCTCAGCAACACCAAAATGATGCTTATCAAAATCTTAAGTCATACACCCACTCAAAAAAATTTTTTCCCCACTGAAAGAGTATCAGTTAGCATGGAAAAACAGCAGTTGTTTTAAGGGGTAAGTAAGACAGGAAGAAAAGGTAAAGATTCTAAATTTGTCCAAATCAAAAGATCTATTCTTTTTGTGGATATGAATTCTCTAAAAATATAAACTCTCTAAATTAACCTTCCTAAGTAAAATCACATTCAACTTAGCATGTGTCTAGTGTAGCGTATTTTGAATTTAATAGAAACACAAATATGCACAAGTACTACAATGAAATAGTATCGAGGGAGTACTATGCTCACCATACATCAAAATGTATTGTAGATCAAAACCAATTATATCATGTGTTAAATAGCACATGAATAAGGAGATCAATGGAAGAGAATATAATGCTGAAGTGTATTCAAATATGTGTGATACTTTGGAACACACTAAAGTTGAGATTTTTAGATCTGTGAATAAAAGATAAATATTCAACTATAAAAATAGGCATCAAGAGAAATTTACAATGCAATCCTGATTTAAACCTTTATATCAAAATAAAGTCCAGATGAATCTAAATTTACATTTAAAAATAAAAACACAAATATGCTAAAAAAAATTGTTGAAAAATATGGAGGAAGATTTCAGTAAGAATGAATTCTTACTGAATTTATTGAAACCTAATTATATAAAATATTAAAAAAGAAAATATTGATGTCTAATATGTAAATACAAAAAAAATACATAATCAACATATTCTGCCTAGCATGAAACAGGTAAAAAATATATCACAAGCCTGAATTACATTAATCACACATACAACAGTAAAATGGAAAAATTTGTGTAAAATTAATTCATAACAATTAACAAGAAAATGATCAACAAATCAAACAAAATAGGTAAAATAACTTAATTGACAAATCACAAATGAATACCAATAATTTTCAAAAATTCTAAAAGCTGCTTAATTATATTGAAAACATTTCAATTAAGCTGTACAAATTAAATGCAATCTTTGACTTTAAAAGATTTCCAAATATCATAACTGTTTATCAAGCATAAGTTGTTGATACTATGGATAAACTGACATTCTCACAGATAGTGGGCAAGAGTGTTTTAGGTAAAACCTCATCCAAATGCATTTTGACAATAAGTATCATCATCAACATTGAAAACACATACCAATTGACTCAACAATTCCAATTCTAATAACTCATTCTTAAACATGTACAAAAACATTGTTATAGTATAATTGTCTGTCATAGAAAAAGATTGGAGTCAACATGAAGAGAGTGTACTAATTTTAGTACAATTCCTTTTATATATTTATATTTTGCAGTGTAAGGATAGCTGGGAATTAGTTCTATCTAGACTGATACAGATAGATCGTGATGATGTTAAATAATAAAATGCAAATGCAAAATAAAAATTAATACATAGAGCTCTATACACATTCATAAAAGTAATATCCTTGTATTTCCAAAAATTATCCTTTAAGATTCTTAAAGATAGAGTCAATGACTGTTCCTGAGTAAGAGCACTGGGACGTTTGGTTAAAGATAGGTAAGCGATTTGCTTTTAACTCTGTGCACTTTGTATGGCTTTCCTTTTTAATATTTATTGTTATTGTTTTTTCATTTGTTTTATTTTAAAAATTAGATGCATTGCATATTAAAAAACTATATGTAAAGCAACTGAAATTTAATAAACAGGATATTATGCATAGCATTAAATATTTTAACTAGTATAGTAAAAAGAATGAATGTCATTGACAAGAATTTAAATGAAAACAAAGCTGACTGAGAGCAAAATTAATATAGATAATGCAGAAATTAAATACTCTATAACTCATTAAATTTTCATTCATTGTTACATATTAATTATTAACTTGCCATTATATATTCATTGCAATTTTCTAGGTAGAGGATAAACAAGACATTATATACCTTTCTTTTTAGTAAGGAAATTGTCATCAAAAGCCCAAATAAACAGGAAATTACTTAATCATAATTATGATAAATGCTTTGAAAGAAAGTAAAGGGTATCATATTTAATGTGACTTCTGGGTTCTAATGAGGTATTTCATAAAAGTCAAATTATTCTCTTCATCGAGGATAACATACTTATTTATTACTTATATGAATTTTCTTCTCCAGAACTTCTTCATATCATTTGTCATCTCTAAATTTCTCAGAGTATATATTAAAGGGTTTAGCATGGGGGTTATGACAGTATAAAACACACTCAATGATTTGTCAACAGGGAAGTTTCTAGCAGCTCTCGCATACATAAAAATACATGGAACAAAGAAGACAACCACAGTGATATGGGAATCACAGGTGGAGAGGGCTTTCCTCCTGCCTTTCTGACCAAGGTTTTTTAGGGAGTGCAAAATGACACCATAAGAGATGATTAAGAGCAGAAACACAATGCTGCAGATCAGCCCTCCATTGACTGCCACTAAGAGGCCAATGATATAGGTGCCAGAACAAATGAGTTTCAATAAGGGCTACATGTCAAGGAAAAGTGATCAATGACATTGGGACCACAAAATAAGTGCCCATGAAGAGAGATCAGTTGAATGACTGAGTTCAGGAAACCCCTAATCCAGGACACTATTAGCAGCACGACCTATACCCATTGCCTCATTATAATCAGATAATGCAAGGGCTTACAGATGGCCACATAGCAGTCATATGCCATGGCCAGGAGAAGAAAGACCTCTGATCCACCAAAGAATTGCTCCAAAAAGAGCTGGGTCATAGATGCTTGGAAGGATATGTTCTGTTGTCCAAAGAACAAGCCTGAAATCAGTTTTGGGGAAATGACTGAGGAATAAATGACATCCATAAATGATCAGCCAGCAAGAGAAAAATACATAGGTGAGCCCAGGGACTTACTGACAGTTACAGTCATGGCAATGAGTAACTTACCCACCATGGTCAAAATATAGGAGAACGAGAAGATAACAGAAAGTAATTTCTGTTCCTTTGGATTCTGCATGAGGCCCAGGAGGACAACATAAGTTCACATTTTCCCTTGGCTTCATCTATTGTTTTATAGATGCTGACTTCAGATTTAGAGATAGTTTGCCTATCAAATAGTCAAAAATTTTAGTGTGTTATAAGCCTAATCTTTTAATTATTCATTCAGTCAAAATGTCTATGGAGCATCTATTTGTGCAAACTTATACGCATTGAGTTTAACAAGTTAAGTAAGACAAAATTGCCTATCCTCAGTTTTGGATTTATAATTATGGGATGAGAACAATACAGACCAAAGTAATTAGTGCTGTTTTAAAAATATTCACAAGATGCTAAGGATATACAGTTTGGCAACATAAAACAAACGAGGGTCAAGAAAGCTTCCCAGAGTAAGTAATACTTTCACTGAGTTTAAAAGTTAAAGTGAGAATTAACTAGAACAAAAAAGGATGGGAAGATACACCATTTATAAAGTCACAAAGTTCATTACTTAAGGAGCCATATAGGCTAATTTACGTATTTTAAGTGAATTTTTAAAATTATGAAAGGAAGGCTATAGACCAAAATTCATTGACCTAGTTTCTTCATACCACACTTCTTTGGGTCTTTGGATGGGACTTCCTTCTTTTGCTGAATTATAAATGTTGAAGCCATACAATTTTTATCAGCATCTTCTATCTCTTCCTTAATTTTCAAACCTATGTATGCAACTACCTAATGAATATAATTGATTGAATATCCAATTGGTGTTCATAAAAATAAATTCTGAATAATTCACACCAAAACTATCCCTCATTAAATGGTTTCATCTTCTGTGTTATTTTTCAGAATAAATATCTTTCAATATCTTTCACTATTTTCATTCTTCTCACATTACTTATTCATATCTTCAAAAACGTTCTGTGAAATGTACCTTCAAAATATACTACAATTTTTACTCTCCTCACTATCTCTCTTGTGTCTCCTTGGCATACTGCAATTAGCCTCCTGCCAGTCTCTCCACTTTTATTCCTGCTTTCAATTACCTGTTCTCCTGCAGCAGCCCAAATAATTCTTTTAAAATCTGTTTTAGATAATGACACTCACTTTTTCAAAATTGCTACAGTGGATTCCTACAAATACTATCTACATAACTTGGCCTACAAAACCCCAGAAGACTTCTATCCAGGTTAACTCCCCAAATTCATCTCTTACAAATCTCATTCTGCTTGAGAATTTCTGCTATATCTCAAATATGCATATTTCTTTGCCATCTCATTAGTTCCACTGTTCTTTCATATATGTTCATTAGTTTTCCTGATGGAGGCATTCCTCTTGAAGTTAAGAGATGACTGAGGACATATAAGAACTTCTTTAATCTTCTCATCACAAATATCATATAAACCCTGACCAGCAATGTTCTCATCTTTTTTCCCTCTTATTTAATAATAATACTAAACTTTCCTTGAGGAAGTCCCCATTTAGCAGTTGACTATTATATCTGCTTATATATATCTCTTCTAACTTAATAGCTTTAGGTTATGTCATAAAAATTAGAAAGCTATATTTTACTATTTTTACATAAGACATATTATTAATAAGCAAGCAAAACAGATACTTTTATTTTACTCAAAGTGTCTATCACACTCATATTTAGGAAATATATATATATATATAATATGTTACAATAAAATATTTTCCTAGACCACTGTAATGATATTTTCCAAATCTAGTTGCCAAATCTTAAATAAATGATAGTCACAGCTCTGAGTCATAATTTTGCACATCTGTAAGAAAATATTAATAATAGCTAGCTACTGAGTGGGAATATTTATAATTAATGAGCTAAAATATTTGAAAGCATATATAACTCAGTGCATGGAAAAAAACAGATGATCAATTTTTGTTTTGTTATAACATATATGAAGCTTCGGTTGATACCTAATAGCATGTATAAGTTGATATTCCTCTGGAGCGCAAAAAAATCTGGTGAGAAAACATTTGACTGGTTCCACTTAAAATTTAAAAAATAATTAATTAAAGGAAAAGAAATACTAACCTTGTAAGAACATCTATCATTTGTTATGCAAAACTATGCACCTGATGCTATGTGCATGCATATATTATACACATTTAATATGATTATATTTAATGTATCACATGTGCTGTGTCTCAATTTATCTTAACAATACAAGTATTGTTATCCTAATTTTAGTTGAACAAACTAAAGCTCAGAATATTTTGTTATTTTTCTCCAAACCACACATTATTATGCGACACAACTGTAATTGGAATCTAAGTTTGATTGATTTCAAAACACCTGTACTGCCAGTGGAAGTTTTTTCAACTTTTCAAGTGATGTAATTGCCTATAAATTAGATATTCACACAATTACACACTAATAGTGGAAATCATACTGTACAATTGGGTGAATATCTGTTTCATAGGCAATTATATCACTTAATGTAATAAAATATCATATCTACATAAGATACCACCTAATAAGGAAAAAAAATTCTATTAACTTCTTTTAAAGGTAATTTTAAAAAATTACCTTTCCAATTTCTTGCCTATCTCATTCTATTCAATATGGACTAACTAGCTCTACTTGAGAATTTGAATGGGTATTCAATGCCTTTTAAATATTATGCTGTAAGACTAGTTAAGTATTTCCTGAAATAATTATATAAGTACTTAAAAGAATGCATCTACTCATTAACAGTGCAAGCATCACTGGACATTTTATTCCTTCTAATCCCAATATTTACACCGAGTCCTACAACTGGAGTGTATTCAAGTTGTTAATTGCTTAATTATATTTACTTGGATCTTCCACAAAATTTTAAAAGAACCTCTGTATGTTAAGATGCTGCTAGAACAATTGCATAATTAGGGTCAAGAAGATGTAACACGGAAAGAAAACTAATTCAGAACCATTGTGAGATTATTGCTGGTCAAAATAATATATCATTACAATCACTTTGTTCCATGACAATGAATTCATCATTTATTTCCTCATTTTGCAATAGTATTATTTTATTTTTACTTAAT